>PVIJ01007547.1:0-81586 GCA_004024925.1 Scalopus aquaticus
GCGCAAGGCATGTTTCACCCAGCTGATGTGCGCGCCAGCCGAGGTGCAGCGAGGCGGCGCAAAGCCCGTTCCCGCTTTGCCGGTGCCCTCTGTGGGGTCTGCCCTGGCGATGGCTCTGTGCACGTGGCCGCTGGCATTGGGCCGCTGTGCCTGCTGCCGGCCTCCTGCGGGGCCGTGTGGCGCCCCGTGGGAGCAGCCGCGGAAGCCTCGCTCGGGCTCACGGCGGCTAAGAGACAGGCGCGCAGAAGGGCACGATCATGTGCTAGTGGATGAAAACGCTCAGGGTCTCGCTAACCCGGCCAGCCCTGATTCCCCTAGGCCTGGTGTTTACTGTCCCCTGTTGGCAGCAACTTTCCGGAACGTGGCTACCGGCTGGCGGTGTGGCCAGAGGCGGGCACCCTGGGCGCCAGATGATGCGGTCGGGCCTCAGCACAGCTCCCGCCTCCGCTCTCGGGGCTTTCCCGCTGTTGTCAGAGATGAAGGTGCCTCTTGTCATGTTCCTGAAGGAGGCTTGCAGACATGGAAGTGGGAGCCCCCGTGAACGGCGGCCTGGAACCTAGGACCCCACCTGACTAGCGCCCCTGGCCGTCAGTGCCAGTCAGTGATTCGATCAGCCGCTCCCCTGTGAGGATGCCTCCCTAAAAGCCCAGAAGGACACCCCAAACCAGAAGGGTTGGTGAGCATGTGAGATTTGGGGAGAATGGGCATGGGAACCCCGTACCTCCTCTCCCCCGCACCTCTCTTCCCTCAGGTTGGCCCTCAGTAAGCTGTATCCTTCGCAGTAAACTGCTGATGGCGCTGACGGGCCGCCCGAGCTCTGCGTGCGGTTCTCTGCGGAACTGGGCGGGGGTGTCCCGGGAAGCCTGTGGCTCCTCGCCAGTCAGAAGCGCGGCCGCTACTCCAGGCTTGCGGAGGGCACCTAAGGGTGAGTGGTGGGTCGAGGGCTGTCCTGTCTGCTGCCGGAGGGCAGAAGCCTCAGGCTGCAGCCAGGGCCCCTAGTGGAAGGCGTTCTTGGGGCTGAGCGCTTGCCTCGTGGGTCTGAGGCCGTCTCAGGTGGACACGCTCAGATTCACTTGGCTTCCTGAGTGTCTGTTGGAGTCTGAGAACTGCACGTCGGGTAGGGAGGCCTCGGCCCCTCGGCCCCTCTGGAATTGGCTCCAGAGCATCAGCTCACTGAGTGACGAGGATCGCTGCCCCGTCCTGAGAGCGGAGACCCGCTGTTGCTGGCACCCTGGCAGACCTGTGTGGAGAAAACCCCGAGAGTCGCAGGCGTCCGCGTAGGTCTGAGGATTCTTGTTCTTAGTCAGTATTTTCTTTTTTTTTGAGATTTCTTTATGCGTACAGGAGCTGGGGTGCAGGCCAGCAGTGCGGGCATGGGGGTGAGACGATTCCCCAGAGACAGAGTGGGGAGCAGAACAGGTGGAGCCACTGAAGTCCACTGCTGAGGGGGCAGCGGGGAGACAGGAGGGTCCGCTGCACCCTGTGGGGAGCTCCCTGGCCGGGATGGACTCAGGCCGCAGTGGCTGCGATAGCGTCATAGCGCTGAGACTTAACCCCTGCGCCGCCAGGGAGGCCTCTCAGTCAGTATTTTCAAGAGACAAGCACTAAGAGGAAAATTGAGAGCTGTCTCTATGGGGGTGGGGGCGCTGGCGGAGCACCCCACTTGCCTTCATGGTGGCTGGGAACAAAGTTGGCCTCCACACCAGGACTGGACACAGAGTGCTCTCTCTGCCCCGGCACCCCCCTTCCCAGAACACCCTCTCTGCCCTGCCTTATGCACCTCAGATTGTTATCTCACAACATGTTCAGGTGTCGTCTCCTGATAGCACCTCCCGTCTCTGCTGCTCTTTGTGATTCTGCCTTTATCTGTCATTGGCCAGTCTGTGGGAGGGGAGAGAGGAATGCTGGAGATCAGTGTGCACGTTCCTCCTCACCGCAGCTCCCTCAGCAGTGGGCGCCCGCGGGAGCAGGGTCTCTCACCCTGCTGCGCAGCTCGGCCACACGCGCGTTGTTGACCTTTTCTGTAGCAGGTGTGTCTCCTGCAGCCCGCCTCTCCCCACGTCTGTTGTGATAACTGACCTTTAATGTCACAAGTGTGTTTCCAGCAGCAGGCTCTCCCCACAAGTCAGTGGTGCCCATCAGACTTACGGGAGAGGCCCCTGGGTGGGAGAGAGCAGGGAAGCCCCAGAGAGGAGGAGAGCCCCAGAAGGAGAAGCAGGAGAGAGGCGGGGAGCAGAGGAGAGACCAGCCCCAGCGAGGGAGATGCAGACCCCGGAAGATGACGGCGCCGGCTTCCTGAAGGAGAGAGAACGCGCAGGAAAAGCGTCCAGAGCCTCAGTGTGTAGGTGGCTCGATGGAGTCAGACACAGGAAACGTGTGTGACCCGGGGCAGAAACTGCCGCGACTTGAACGCAGAGGTCGCCCCCGCCACCTCCAGCCACTTCACTCTCCTCCCTGAAGCCTGTCCTGGCTTCTGACGCTCCATTAGTTTTGTTGTTTTCTGTGTGTCTAGTGGACCCACAGAATGTTCCTTTGTGTCTTCTGCTCTTACTCCACTCTGTGCTCGTGACAACCTTCTGTGTGTGTTGGGTTGTGTTTTGTTAGGGTTTTGAAGCGTTGCTGTTGTTCAGGTGTTCAGAGTAGATTGGCGTGGACACCACTGCTGTGGGCAGAATCTTGTCACCCAGAACTTCACAGCCCCTCCCCCTGCGTGTTGGGGAAGGGCCTTTGGGAGCTAACAAGGGTCAGTGAGCAGGTGAGGGTGGCGGCCTGGCCCAGCAGGCTCAGTGCTGTGGTCGGCAGAGAAGGCAGACATCCTGCGCGCGCTGCGTGTGAGGAGCCAGCCGGAAGGCCCGGCCACACACGCACCCTGATCTTGGACTTACCGCCTCCCAAACTGAGGACACGGGGTTCTGTTGGCTCAGCTCCAGTCGTGGCGTCTTCTGTAGTGGCATCCCCTCACGCTCCTCCGTCATTCTTGCTGCTCTGTCCGCTCACGGGCTGGGATTGTGTTCGCTTGTTCGTCTCGTGGCTGTGGGTGCAGTTCCGCTGTCAGGAGCAGGCATTTGAGTCTTTTGTTTTTTAAGATTTATTTATTTATGCATATAAGAACTGGGGTGCAGGCCAGAGGTGGGGTGGTGGTGAGAGGACTCCCCAGAGACAGAGTGGGGAGCAGAACAGGCAGAGCCACTGAAGTCCACTGCTGAGGGGAGCAGCGGGGAGACAGGAGGGTCTGCTGCGCCCTGGGGAAGCTCCCTGGCCGGGGATCGAACTTGTGCCACAGCGGCTGCGACAGCCTCCTAGGCTGAGACTTAGCCCCTGCGCCCCCAGGGAGGCCCGGGCGTTTGAGTCTTGACCGGCAGTGCCTTGACAAGGAGGATTTCTCTCCAGTGGGTGTCTGCTGAGGGCGTTCTTGAGCGTTTCCAAGTTGTGGTGTGTCAGGGAAGCTCTTCTCTCGTATGAGCGCTTTACCCTATTTTGTGATCTTCCACTTTGCTTCTGGCATAACTGGAATCTCCCAGAGCCTTTCACAAGCGCGGGAACACGTCTTTGTCTCCCCGCCTAGTGAGCTCCCCGATTGCCGCCCACTGGCCCCCCCCTCCAGGAGTGAGCGGGGGCTTTTCCGTTCTTCCTCTTTCTGGGGAGCCTCTGCTAGTGATGCCCCACAGCTGCCGCCCTTTGGTGGTCCAGCGCTGGGCCAAGGTCATTTTGGTGGTTGAGTCGTGCCAGCAGGGAGCTGGAAGGAGCGGGAATTAGGAGCTCCTTCCTCAGGCATCACTGCGCACGCGCACAGGAGGATAAACGGTGTTTCACTCTGCAGACACCACTTTTGACAAAATGACTCTTCTGCAGTGGGTTTAGCTGGATGTGACATAGTTTGAGCTTCAACTTTTGCTTTAGATACTGCTTGAATGCCAGCACCTAAACATGCGTGAGAACCGAACCAGAATAGGGTCTGAAGGAGCAGAACCGGAAGAAACCGGTGACCGCGAGTTCAGCCCTGAGAACAGGAAGCAGCCTCAGGAAATCAGAGGGGAGAGGGGCTGGAAGGGCAGCAGGTGTGAGGGACTTGGCTGGGAGCAGGAGGAGGAAAACAGAATGGGGGCCAGGGAACAACAGTGCGCCTCGGGGAGATCTGAGGGCACTCCTGAGGGCACCGGTGAAAGCAGAAGGAAGGACCCCAGTGCTGCAGCCTAGGGGTCATGTGACAGGCCCACGTTGTCCTGTGGGGCAGGGAGCGCAGGCCTGGCTGTGGGGGCGCCCCCTCAGGCCGTCTGGGCAGCGCGGGGCATCCTGTCCGCGCCGCCTGTGAGGTGTGCCCCGTGGCCGCGCCCCACGCAGGCCTCCACGCTTCCTTCCCCCGCGTTTACTGTCGTTCCCCTCAAGACGGCCCCGGCTCCCCAGAAGAGGAGTCGCGCTGCGCCTTGGCTTACGTGAAGCAATCGTGCGCGCTGGCGTGCGCCCTTGGGTGGCGCCCTCCCGCGGCCGGGCGGGGCGCCCCCTCCCGCATCAGCCAGGCGCGTGGGGCCCTGAGCACTGGCTGGGGACGGGCGGCTGGATCTTGCTGTTTGTTTCAGTATGCGCAGGGCAGCAGTTCCCCAAATAGGCGCGGGGGCCATTCTGGGGGTCTGCACGGTCAGAGCAGTTTTTGTCATGCTATTTGAAGACATTCTTGGCTTTTTCCATTCTCTCACGAATGTAAGTAGAATTTCCCGGAGGCTCCGTGACGTATGATGTCACAGCGGGTTGAATGCAGAAGGATGTGGGAGAATTTGGTTCAAGTGTTATTTGTATTAACGTACCAGACTCACAGAGTTTTCAGTTTCTCATTGTGATGGAAGCACGGGTGACCCTGGGCACGGGGCCTGGGCGCAGCCTCTGGGCTTCGATTTTCCGAGACAGGCGTGACTGGCGGCCGCCGCCCCGGGAGCCTCACCGCGTGCTCTGCGCGTCTTCCGTGTCGTGTGCTGTGTTCTCACGGCCGGCCGAGTGAGCCAGAGGGGAGAAAAGTCAGGAAGAAGCTCCTGAGGAAGCCCCCTCTGAGGCCCCCCCGGGCGTCTGCTGTGGAGAAAGTTCAGTTCCAGCCCTTTGCCTATTTTCCAGTTGGGTTGTTACTTTGTTGTTGAGTTTTAGGAGGGCGCTTCTCTCAGTTCTGGGTATTAATCCCTTGTCAGACAAGCGATTTGCAAATATTTTCTCCAGTCTGGTTGGTTCTCTAGTCTGTTGATACTGTCTCTTGATGCAAAATGTTTAAAAATTTTTGTGAGGTGCAGTTGGTTATTTCTTTTGTGGTGTGTGCCTTTAGTGTCACATGTAAGAAGTCTTTACCAAATCCAGTGTTGTGGGGCTTTTGCCCTGAGTTTTCTTTTAAGAGTTTGATAGCTTTAGCTCTTAAATTTGACCTTTGGTTTGTTTTGAGCTAACTTTGGCATGGGGCGTTAAATAGTAGTCCAGTTTTGTTCTTTTGTACGTGGCTCTCCATTTTTCCCAGCACCATTTAAAGTGACTTGTTCACTTCTTTTTGTAACTTTTCAGTTTTCATTTGAAATACGGTGATTATTGATAGCTAAAAGCGGCGTTTGGCATCATGGGTCATCCTTACACGTTGTCGAGGGGCCCGGAGTCGGAGAGCTGCTGGCACAGGCGCGGCCAGCCCTGCCCCTCGGCCTGGTGCGCCCCGCTCCTCAGAGGTGCGTCTGCGCAGGTGCGCGTGCGCAAGCGCGCGAGGACACAGCCCCACCGACGCAGGGCCGCTTGCTGTGGACCTCAGTGCAGGGCCGAGTCAGCGCACGCTTCCCAGCGGAGGGAAGGCCTTTCTCTGCACCGCCCTTCCTCTCCACACCGTATGGCCACCCGTCCCCCTTCATGGACATCCTTTGTTCTAGAAATCACTTCTACTTGAGAAACCATGAACTACCCAGATGAGGATGCCTGCATATTAGTAAATATTGGTAAAACAGGTTGTTGTTATTTATGTCAGATAAGAAGTGGCGTTAGCTGCTCTCACGTCTCTCCCTGCCTGTATCTCTGTGGCTTGTTCTCACGCACACCCCTTTGAAGAAAGGCCTACAGATGGGGGTGAAACTAGTCCCTTTTCCTTCTTTGACCACCTAAAGGCCTTTTCCAATTTTTTTTGTAATAAAATGTTTTTAGTGTGTTAAGATTTGGAGCCAGCCTATTGTGTACTGGCCCAGTCGTTAAGTGCCCCCCGTGCGCAAGATGCTTGGGAGCGGCTGGGCCACGCGCGCCCTCCAGACTGGAAGGTCGTCCTGCGGGACCCAGTGGGGGCGGGCGCTGCACCCCTGCTCTGGACGCGTTCTGGTGGGTTGACGCCGCGCCTGCCGGCTTTGGAGGCCCCTTGTCCACGGGCGCTTGAATGGGAAATGTTACACGTTTGTTTACTCTGGGAACCTACAGTTTTTGAGGTTTGTTTACTTTGTTTTTATCTGTACCTCGTGGCTGGGCATTACCCTATTCTTAAAATCTGTATTTTTTTTCTAGGTTGCAATAAAAATAATTGACAAAACTCAGTTGAATCCAACAAGTCTACAAAAGGTAAGCTTGGTTTCAGTATCCAGTATTTTAAATGATTTTCTGTGCAAATTGCCATCTTAATCGGTCCCTTAAGTGCCTCATCTGTTGCTCTTTTTAAGTTGTACGTACGTTAACGCTTCCCAGCCCCCGAGTGAATGCAGCTTAAGTGTAGTGTGCACAAAAGCTAGTTGCGTTGTCCCCGTTGTGTGCAGGCAGTGGTTTTTAAGTGTTCTTAGTGGCACAGGCTGAGGGCCGTCCTTCTTGGATGTGCTTCTTAGAATCTCCTGCGCGTCTGGGCGACCCTGCTGACCAGGTCCTGGGGGACCCAGCAAGGGGTCCACCAGCACCTCAGTGAGTGGTTTGTGGTCTTTATAAGAAGGGCCTCCTCGTTCTTTAGTTGTGCAAAGCCTTTTTACAGACGTCACTAATTTCTAGACACGGCCTGTAGCCGCTGAGAGAGCTTTGTAGACTGGGAAGCACTGCACGTGTAAAGTAACTGTGGTGTCTGCTGCATTCCTGATGGGAGTTTGTTTGCGTCGTGGTGATTTTGAAGCGCAGTGTGTGTGCGGGCACGTGCAAGTGTGCGTGGTGGGAGGCTGCCTTTATCCTGCACTTGCACTGGCATTTGAGCAGTGGTGCTGTAGACCAGGTAGGCCTTTGGGGTCTCAGGGGGCCAGAAGAGACTCAGAAATTCTGGTCCCTCGTGTGGAAGATGGAAACGATTTGCTTTACTAAACTCTGGTTTCTTTACGGAGCTCTGAGGGCTTGGTGCGAGGGAGGCAGGCGCTGCTGAGGCCCGGTGTTCAGGACGGAGCTGCCGTGTAGCGGCGCCTGCCGAGGGTTCGACGGCGCCTGCTGACGATGTCGCAGCTTTTCCACTTTTCAAGTGTCCTTGCATGGAACTGGGGTTCCAGCAGTTTCCTAGGAAGAATTTTGTCACGGTACTGTCTTGTGTTGGTTCTAATTTTCTCTTTCTTGCTTTCATTCTCTTGGGCCATAGCCTTTAATGGCTGCTGTTCTTGTCGTCTACACGCTGCCGAAGCCAGCACCAACTGCTGCGCACTCTGCGCTGCCTGCGGTCGCTGGTTGCTGCTTGTCATGGTCCTCAGTTCAGGGTCTTGGTGTCTAGGGTCGCTGCTGTGCATCAGCTACCGGGAAGTCACTCTGTGTGCCCTCATGTTCTCACACAGACGCTTCTCTGGGGCTGGTCCGGCAGGCGTCCTGCCCTCTCCGTCGTGTGCAGGAGTCTTGTTCGTCCCGACTCTCGGGGAGGAGGCCGGCGCTGCGGAGCCCAGCCAGTCCTGCTTGTCAGCCGGGACGGGGGAGCAGAGACGTAAATCTTGGCGTGACCTCAGATGTGGGCGCTTTCTGCCCATGAGGCATCTTACTGTAATTAGTTAAATTTCCCTAATCCAGGACTTATAAAACCTGGATGGAAACTAATCCGAGGCTTTGCTTTTTGATAGCTGTAAAGAAGGTTCAGGTTTGGGGGAGTATTTATTGCAAGTGCTTAAGGAAGGTAGACCTCCCCATCCAAACCACATTTTTATGCAGGGTCGTTTTTGTTTTTTGTTTTTTTCTTACTCTTTAAACACTTTTTAGGGCCTCCCTGGTGGCACGGGGTTTAAGTCTCAGCACTATCAAGCTATCACCAGCCACTGTGGCCTGAGTTCGATATCTGGCCAGGGAGCTGACCCACAGGGTGCAGCAGACCTCTCCTGTCTCCCCGCTGCCCCCTCAGCAGTGGATCCGCCTGTTCTCCCCACGCTTGTCGGGGGGGAGTCCTCTCATTCCTGCACCTCTGGCCTGCACCCCAGTTAGTGTATGCAAAAGCACTTACTAAATGCCTGCTGTATGCCAGGGATTACTCTGAGCACTGAGACCAGGGGCTAAGCTTTGAGCCACATGAAGTTCCTGCTTTCACAGAATTGGCATCCTGGTGGGGAGCAGCAGTAACTAGGTGTCTGATGTCAAGGCTATGAGGAGAACAAAACCAGGTGTCTTAACTATCTTTTCTTCTTCTGTGTATTTTTGATGCACTGGCATCTTCGGCCTGGCTGTGTTTTTAAAAATTTACTCAAAGTTACTAAAGGAAATAAAGAATGAACATTGAATTCAAGTTTATGCAGGACAGAGTGGGCTGCTGAATGCTTATTGAGGCGTTAAAGGTGTTGTCTTCGTGGTCATTCTACACTCGCTGCGTTTTCTTTGAGAGTCAGTGTTTATTTTGGAGCCACTTGAATGCTTAGAGCCCCTGAACAGTAAAGCAGATTTTTTGGCATCCCAGGGAATCTTACTTGGGGTGCACGTCGGGGAACTGGATAATTTCAAGGCAGAGAGAACCAGTCTTGCTTTTCATGTGGTCTGCAGTGTAATTACTTTGGGTGCTACCATCACTGTTGGGTTTTGAGGGTACTTGCACGTCAGCATTCTTAAACCAGCCATTTCCAACCTCTTGCTGTGCCTTAGAATCATCTATGGAATTAAAACAAACACACGTCCTTCGAAACGCCCCCCAGGGGCTCTGGCTTGATGATCTAGGTGAGGAGAAGAGGTCCCACCGCCCGGCCTAGCTGAGAACGGCCCCTGGCTACCCCCGGCGCCCCCGGAGCCCTGCATGTCTCCTACAGGGCGGCCGGGGTAGATGCCTTCTCCGGGGTGTCTGGCACGAGGCTCGGCCGCAGCCCGCAGCAGCTCCCCATCCACCGCTCTCCCTGGGAGCCCGCGATGCCAACCTCGCCACTTCTCTCCTTCCTCTTCCCTGTCAGGGCAAGCACAAGTCATTTTCGGAACACTTTTCACTGAACAACTTGGTTTATCTTTTCCTTTCTCACTGCCTCCCACTTTTTTACACTGACTTCCAGCCGGCACACAGTCCAGGCCGGTGACGGCGCAGCTCACTGTCACCTCCAGCCGGGGCTGGTGTAGGCCACACACGGCGTTGGGGGCCTGTCCGAGGTGGGCAGGCAAGATCTGCGGCGAGCCCTCTTGGCTGCGTGTATTTGAAGTGCCGAGAATAAAAACATGCACGTTTCTTCATCTGTAGGTTTCAAAGAGGTAATAGAAATGGAAGAAAGTAGATTCAGTGTTGCTGCTGCTTTATGGGGAACTTTCCTTCCTTCATTACCAGGCTTGTTGTGCTTTGGCAGGAATAATTCAGATAGCTATTTAGAGTAGATTGTGAATTGAGAATATTAGAGTTTATTTTGATTGTACCAGCGACTGATTATCTAGAGAAGTCACTGAAGAGCCAGAATCCGTAACGGACTAAAGGGATTAGTGTGCACCGTTTGCACAGTGAAGCACTGGCCACAGACTAGACCATTGGCAGAGAATGAATGACAAGTTGCCAGAACCAGCAAACGCCTGCAGCGCGCCGGCGACTGTTGTAGACCCCAGGAAGGTCCCTGTAACTATGGGCATAAGAGGCCCAGTGGTCAGGCCCCTGGACGGCCCGTCAGCACCGCCCCTCAGATCCCGTAGTCCCTCTGATGTAGCTGTTTGTACCTGATGGGCAAACTTACTAAGACTTTGTAGCTGTTTGGTCCAGAGAGAAGGTGACCGAATTGGCATTAGGGCCTCAGCTCTAACGTCAGGCAGCCTTTTCCAGTATGTCCCCTTGGGAGGAATCAGACCGAACATCGTCCATGTGGGAAGGCCAGTGAGGGGCGCGTGACATTCACTCAGGCTGGCAGACGCCCGGAGTCGCACCTCAGGTCACCTGCCTTCAGGATCGCCAGCCCCTTAGGCTTGGAGGCAGGAAGACTCCGTCTTGGAAGTGGTTGCTCTTAAAGCTCCGCATCACTTCTGCTCTTGTTTTAAGTTTTAAAAATGGTTTAATTTTACTCATCATCTCAGTCAAATTATTTAAAATTCAGTTTTAATTTTGCCCAAATGCTCTGCAAGTGAAAAAATGTTCACGCATGTTGATCTCTCTGTATAGGAAATGCACACCCATTTGGTTCAAGAAATGTGTTGCTGACAGTGGCTTTAAATCAGTCACACTCCAGCCTCCCAGCCCGAGCTCCCGTGTTTGTTTCCCAGCTGCCATGTGACCAGTAACAAGAATTCTGTGTTAGTATTTTCTTGGCTTTATCACGTTACCACATTTTACCCCGAGTAAAGGTCTTAAATGTTGTATAAATGGAATCATGTCTCTCCTCCTCTGCTTCCTTTTGCCCGAGTTGTGGTCAGTCTTGGTGCCTTTATTCGCTTTCACAATGTGTTCATTCTCACGATCACACAGCATCCTCTGATAGGAGTCTGCCACGAGACATTTATTTTCTGGTGCATACTCATATCACTTTTATTAATAAAAATGTTTTTTAAAAAGTCAGTTGGTATTATAGGGGTGGGGTGAGGATCAGGCTTAAAAAAAAATCCACACCCAGCAGCTACTAGGGCCAAGAGGGCCTGGCCTCCGGAACGCACTGAGAGTGCTCTTCGGCCAGCACTGTGATAGACTCGCATGAGGCAGTCACAGGGGCAGGGCTGAGGAGTGCTAAGTCCAGAATAGGGAGCCACTGACCAGCGTCTCCTGGACAGTCATGAAGTTTGTGCTGACATTTTGGAAATAGGCCGGTAAACAAAAGGAGCCCCTGAAGAAATGAAAGGATGACGCCCTGGACAGCGTCCGAGAGGACGGAAGGGGGCGGGGGACTCTGGTGGCCACATTCCCTGCTGCGGGGACGAGGGCCGTTTCCTCACAGCACAGAAGATCTTGCCAGTCAGTAAGAAGCGAGTCTATAACCCGAAGATGCCAACACATGGAAAGTAACCAATGACGCAGCTCCGTGCTTAGTAGGGCAGGCGCCTCGTATTCAAGTAAACATGTTCAGGATCCTAGAAGGTAACCATTTTTCACCAGCCAGATCCACAAAAATTGATACTGATAATTGACAAGAATGTAGAGAAATAAGGACTCTTACACTGTCGACAGTAGTGTAAATGTGTAAGTGAATGTTTTCACGAAGTAACAGCACTGGCGAGTTTCTAAAGGTCTGTATGACTTTTGTGGGCCCCCCTTCATTTGATTTCTACCCTGCCAGTGATTTAGCCAGTGTGTGTCAGAGTGTCATTGTCATGTTAAAATGGCAAAGATTGGAGCATCAGCTCTGCGTGCCAGTGACATTCTGGTCAGATCATCGCAGCTCTGCCCGCTGCCTTACAGCACAGAAGATCTGCCTCCAGCGCGTGGCTGGTGCTGGACAAGTGGTCTTCAGTCATTGGTTACTTCCTTTTCTGCTCTTGACCAATTTCCCTGTTCTGCTCGTTAGTCAGTGTTAGGGTAGCTCCAGGGTATTAGAATCTCTCTCTCTCTCTTTGTTTAAACCTTTATTTTGAAGGTTTTATTTATTTATTTTTAAAGATTTATATTTGCATACAGGCTGATTGAGGGAAACACACTGCTGAGGGGAGCAGCAGGCGAGGCAGGAGAGGTCTGCGCGCCATGTGTGAATCTCCCCCGCCGGGCATCAAACTTGCATTTCCGCTGCTGACAGCGCCGCAGCGCTTAACCGCTGCGCCACCAGGGAGGCCCATGGTTTTATTTATTTTTGTGTAGAAAATCTGGGGTGTAGGTCAGAGATGCGGGAGGTGAGAGGACTCCCCAGAGACAGAGTGGGGAGCAGAACAGGTGGATCCACTGAAACCCACTGCTGAAGGGGCAGTGGGGACACAGGAGGGGTCTGCTCCACCCTGTGGGTTACCTCCTTGGCCGGGGATCAAACTGAGGCGCAGTGGCTGCCGATAGCTTGTTAGTGCTGAGACTTTAACCCCTGCGCCACCAGGGAGGCCCCCTAGAACCTCTTTACCTACCTTATGTCTTACCTTTCTGTCCTGGTTCTTGTGTTGGCTTGGCTTAAAAGACTCCCTGGAAACCCAGCTGCTGTGCAGCCCCACACGTGGGGCCGGAGGACCCTCTCCGCAGGAGTGGCGGATGCGGCGAGTCCGCTGCCCTCCTTCTCGGGGCTCCTCCCCGAAGCCGAGGCCACGGGAGGGCACTCCGTTGTCCGTGTGTTAGGCCCAGCCGCAGTGGAGAACAGAAGTGGCCCCGACGACACCCAGCGGGCCTTGCGAGGCACAAGCGGGGCACCCTCCGAGGTGCTGGGCCGTCCAGTGGCGCATTCCAGCCAGCAGCGCGCACCCCAGCAGCTTGGGCCAGCGCCGGGGCCCCCGCTTCCCCCACTTCCGCCCCGCGCCTTCCGCGCGGGCCAGTGGTGCCCTCGGCCCAGGCCGCCCTCTGCTTTCAGCCCTCTGCTTTCGCACTCGGGCGGCTCGCTCGCTGCTTCCTCCACGACGCTCTCCCGGCGGGAGGCTTCCTAGAAGCACCTGCGGAAGCCTTGACAGCCCAAAACCCTTTTCTTCATGGTCAGCCTGTCTCCCTAAAATTCAGATTGAGGGAGTACAGTCACATGATTCGGGGTTCGAAGGGCAGTGAAAAGTGCAGAAAGTAGGTCCTCGCCCCTCCCTGCAGCCAGACCCCTGCCCCCAGAGCTCCCCTGCGGCCGAGGAGACAGGACTGGACACGTTCATTCCACCAGCGCTGCTTGTCATCTTTTCTTTTCTTTTTTTTTTTAAACAATTCCTCCTCCATGAACTTGGGACTTTCGCCAGCTCTCCCCTCGGTTTGTTTGAGAGGGTGTTCCTTTCTCTTCCGGCAGGTGAGACAGAGGGACAGGCCTGTCACCCTTTAGTCTTCATGAAGGGTGCCCCAGAGATGCTCCGGAGTCCGGGGAGCTGCCTCTAGACAGATGTTTCTGGCCCTCCGTCTCGGTTTGCGGGCGGCCTCAGGCGCCAGTGCGGGGGCTTCCTGCCGTGCCTCTGTCTGCGCGGCGGCATTTCCGCAGGGACGCCATCCTCACGCTGGCGGTGCGGCAGGACGTCACCCTGCCAGCTTCCCTTCTTTTGGAGCCTGGGGGGGTAGAAGCCGGGCTCTCTTTGGGCACGGCAGAAAAGGGGGCGGTTCTGAGGCTCTCATGAGTGTTGTTTGCCCGGGGGCCCAGGTTTGGGGCCCAGTTTTGACCCCGGAGATACCTGGGATGGGCCACTTCTCAGCCAGTGTCTCGTATGCGTCAGACCTCACGAGGCCCCGCTCTTGGAGGTGTGGGTTCCTGGCAGCCCCTCGCCCTGCGAGGGCCGGTGCATGTGCTGACCGGCCGCTGTGCCTGGGGCTGTCCCGAGGCCCCTGGACGGCCTGTCTGGCGCTTGTGGGCCCCGGCCCCGGGCCGCGTTCCGCTGCTGCGGATGAAGCCAGCGTGGCCGCAGCTCTTCGCCATGCACCTGTCGGCCTGAGAACGGGCGGCTCCCGGGCTTCGGAGAAGAGCTGCTCCCGCTCCCGTCTCCACCTCAGCCGGGTTTCTGGCCCGGCCGCGCCCCGGGTGCTGCATCCGGGCACCGCGCCGCTCTCCTCCCTGACTGCCCTCGGTGGCGCGCCCAGCCACGTTCCCTGCGGACAGACGGCAGGTCCTTGGAGACCTTTTCCTTGTTTTCTGGGGCACTTTCATTTGTAAGAGGGTCGGGTCGAGTGGCCTCTGACATTCTCTTCTTTCCTGAGCTCTTACATCAACCTGACCGTAAGCTGTGGGCCCCCCCCACCCCCCCCAACCCCCCGTTCGTGATGCGTGTTTGCATGTAGTGACTTAGTATTTCTCCTTATCTGTGACACAGCTGGGCCAGGCTGCTCCACCAGTCTCTCCCGAGTGGCTTTGCTCCTGGCCTGGGCGCGCCGGTGCGGTGCGAGCTGATGGCAGTCTCCGCCCTCCCGCCTCTGGGCCTCAGGCCACACTGGCTGCTGCTTCTCAAGGCAACGTGTGCCCGGAGCGTTTGGGCAACACCGTCATGTGGCTTTTGACCTGACGTCCCTTTGCTTCGGAGGGGCACTCCCAGGCCTCCCCGGGAACCCGCCTTCTCCAACACTTCCAGAGCTTCTTGTTCAGAATCTTCTTACTTAGAATGAGGAGTTCGTTGAGACTAAATAAATTTGTTATGTCAGATACTGGTTGGACTCTGAATCAGACTAAGTTTAATCCTACATTTCTTGCCTAAATCTGATCTTTGGTGTTCAAGACAGAAAAATAAAGTTCCTTTTGTGGTATGATCTTTCTCTGGGACCTTTGCCGTTTTCATAAGGTAAAGTGGGAGCGTTTGGCAGTGAAGGTGTGAAGCTGCCTCGTGTCGCCCTGAACGGCCATGTCCGTCTCGGATGTGACCTGCCGATGTAGCCATAATCTGTCATCTGAGGGAAAAGCTAAATTTCCTTTACAGCAGTGGAATAGAATGTTTAATAACCTTGTTGGGGGATTTTGTGTTTGTTTTTTAGCTCTTCAGAGAAGTAAGAATAATGAAGATTTTAAACCATCCAAACATAGGTACTTTCCACTTTCTTAAATTCATTTGGGTCTAAATATATTCTTAAAAGTATGTCATAAGACAGAATATGGTACAGGAGTGATAGGCGATTTCTCCCTTCCTCCAGCCTGGGCACGCTTTTAATGAAAATAAATACAAGTTACTGTGTTAGCTCTTGGGATTACTAAAGATAGGTTAAAAGATAAATTAAAAATGCATTAAAGGTTAAGGCTTCAATGCATTAGGGATGTGTGTAATTACAAGTTTCTAGTTTTTCGACATGTTAGATAGTGTATCGGTGGGCAGAGACAAGGGAACCGTGGCCAGAGTGTTACTTTCAAAACTGTGACACTTGCTGCGCCAGGGCCCCAGGAGGCACGAGCCGCTGGCTGCCTGCATAGATCCGGGCACCCGTGCCCGCTGTGCACACCCTGCCAGGGCGCGCATGGGGCTGGGCCCAGCCTGCTCATGGCCGGGCGTGGTCCCGTCTTCTGGACACCGGATGGCGCGCTCGGTAATGGTGTGCGGCTCCTTCACCCGGCGTGCCTGCCGCGACCCAGGAAGGTGATCTCGAGTGAAAGAACTCTTAAGCCAGTCAGTTGTGTCTGTTTACCCTCAAATCAGTTTTAGGAGGCGGGAGGGCCGATGCTCCGTGTCAGGGGTCACTTAGTAAGAATTCTTGACACAAAAGGATAGAACGATAAAGTGGAGCCACGGGAGAGAGAATCTCCTGTACCTCATTTTATCAAACTCTCCCCCTGCCCACCCTTGAGAAGACCCCGTGCCTGCCTGCCTGCCTGCCTGCCCAGGAACGCGGGCGCTGCTGAGCCTGGCCCTGCGAAAAAACCTTAGGATCAGGCAAGACTTGGAGAAAAGAAAATGAATAAGGAGTGTGACAGGGAAAGAAAGCCTTTCTTCACCATTTCAGCCCTGGGGATTAGCTAGTCAAATTTGGATTTCAAAGTTTAACTTTACTCCCCCCCCCTCAAAGAAAAAACCCCACATTCTCAGTGCTCCCTAGAGCTGGCTAACTGAAACAGTTGTGTTCTGACTAGCATTCTCTCTACTCACTGCTAATAACATATCTATCATAATAAATTTAAATTTCTAAAGTTTGAAATTCCTATTGAATTATAATTATTAGAAAGATTTCATTTATATGTCAGTGGTTTACCAGCACATATGCCTTAAAAGTCTTCCAGTGATTTTTCTTGACAGCCTTAACGTACACCCAAGGAATGGTGTGATAGTTCAGCAAACATTTGTGAATTACTGTGTTAGGTACTCTGTCCTGATACTCTATATATTAAAGCATCAAAAAAAAAAAAATGGCTCACAGTCTCAGAGTCTAGCATTCTCCCTCCTTCCCCTTTTGGTAAATTTGATTTGAAAGTATATAGTACCAAAGTAAAGTAGATATGCAAAATAGTGATTTGATGGCTTTAGAAATTGACTTCATTTTCATTTAAAAATGTCTGTATCAGATTGATTTGCTTGGATTTTATGAGTTGGCGGTAATTGAAGTATTTCTGTCTATAACTGCTGTAACAAATTCACACTGACCCATTGAAAATAATTCTTTAAAAAGGTTATTTTTAATTATAGTATCGTCCCTTCTACTTCTTTCCACCTCTAGCTTCAGAATAGTAGCAGAGGACCCTTGTTCCCTGAGAGCTGTGGTGTCTCCCAGAGACCAGCAGCCTCAGGTTCAGACTTAGTATTTTAAAGCTGCGAGCCAAGTGAATGCATTGCCGCCGGCGCGAGCAGACCTGCGTTCTTGGGCCTGGCTGAGAAGTAAGGCGCGTGTGCTCAGGAGGGGCGAGCTGCCGGAGGGGCGTGAGCTGGTAGGACACAGGTCAGAGACGGGAGCCCCTACGCTTCAGAGACTGCTGAGGGCCTTGAAGTTGCAGCTTTGAGCACCAGGAATAATGTGCTTTCATAAAATCTTTTCCGTTGTAATATGTGATAAAGTTTTCTAAAAGCTTTTTTTTAGAAGACCCGCTATTACAGTCTGTAACAGAAAAAGTTACCTTTGTGCATACAGCTCTTGTTTCTCTTTCTCGGTGCCTCTCCCTTCTCCCAGTGAAGTTGTTTGAAGTCATTGAAACTGACAAAACACTCTACCTAATCATGGAGTATGCCAGTGGAGGTAAGAATTTACGTGTGGTTTTCTCTCTCCCCTTTAGGAGCACGCAGCCGCCACCTGCCCCAGTGGGCAGTTGCTAAGGCTTCACTGACCCTCAGAGCCATACTGCACTAGGATGGAAATCAGAAGAGATCTGTCCTAGAAAGCAGAAATGATCAGGCACCAGTAATTTTTTTGCCTACGAAGCTGTCGAAAGGGAGGCATCGTTCTGAAATGCACGTGCATAGCTGTTTTGTCTGTCTTAACAAAGACTCTCACTTATAGTTGAGGCCCAGTTGGACTTCGGTGTCGGGCCCAGCAGAGCCGCATCGTCCGTGGAGTTTCTTGCCTGCGTGTGTTCTCTGCCTCTAGCACACCAGACACTCCCCAGAGCAGACCTGGCCGAGTCCATGAGGCCGTGAGCTGCTGTGGACGTGCCATCTGGCTCGGCAGCAGCCAGGCTGTCACTCGCCCTTCGACCCGGGTTGAAAGCCCAGAGACAGAAACCTGAGGCCCCCCTCACTTGAGAGTGTCAGCCGCTACCTGAGAGACAGGTGGTGGGGAGGGCGCCTTGGAGGGGACGTCCCTGTGACGCCACTTTTTCTACTTCCCATCAGTTTCTGCTTCCAAAATATTTATATTGAGTGTGGTTTGAGAATTTCGTTGAGTTTTTTATAGTTGACGAAGAGCAGGAAGATGAGGGGTCGCGACAGAACCAGGCGCCCTAGTGGAGTTCTGACGCTCTGCACTCGTCGCAGAGGGGTGTCCGGCCTTTTCCTCGCGTAGCCTCTGCCCTGCAGGAGGCGCTGTCCCCACTTGGTCTCCTAGGGCCTTCGCGGTGGCGCCGCGTTTCCCTTCCAGCCACCCCACCGCAGGAGCCGACGAAGCCTGGGAAGTCTCCTGTGGTCACTCCGTCAGGCCTGAGCCCGGCTGCTGACACCGTGTAGTCTCTCTGGCTGGTCAGTGGCCAGGCCTTCCGCTCCCACAATCACTAGGTGGCAGGGTGTAGAGGCTGCCCTCACATGGGCTAAGACAGAAGTATCTGGGAAAGCACCCAGTTTTAGCACAAGGAGGATGGACTTTGGAAAAGACAAGACGGGCTCAGTCGTGGGCAGGGCACTGCGTGTCCCAGGTCGGGCTGACGCCTCCTGTGAGGCCCGGGCTGGGCTCAGCACCACAGTGGCCAGGGCAGGGGAGTCATCTGGGCTGTTGTCTGCTCCAGCTCAGCCGAGCACCGTCCTCGGCCAGGCCGTGCCCGTTGTGCGGTCTGTCGCCGTGGGAGCAGCAGGCCCTTGAGCGGACCGGCCCTCTCTGCAGCATCCTCGGTTGGGTAGAACTGTAGACCCTGAGAATTAGAGCTCAGAAACCGCCCAGGCAGCCCTAATCTTCACACAGGAAACTAAACTCTGGGAAGGGTTCTGTCAGCTCCCCACCGCGGGTCCGAGGCCGCGTCTGCTCTGGCACCGGGCGCTCTGCATGCCCTGCCCGGCACCTCCTCCTCCCAAAAGGGGCGGGGACGGCCCTTTTTCCTCTAAGAAGAGCTGTTCCAGGTTTCTGTTTAGCGGCTTCAGTCTGGGGCTAATGCGTTTTTAATGAGGAAAAAGAAATCTGGGTGGAAGCCCTGGTTTATAACTTAATAATTTTGAGTGTGACTTTGTGATTCCAGGAATCTCTTAGGAGGTTTAGATTGCATTTGACTCTGTAAAAGTAATGCAGGTTACGCTGGCAGCCTTGCGCTATCTCTGGGTTGCCCTGTGGCAGCCGGCGGGGGCGGCTCACTTCAGGGCCGGCGTCGCCAGCCACTTACACGTGCAGGCCTGGCACTGACGTCGCGCACTGTTCTGCAGCTAGCAGGGCCCCGGGTTTAGAAGACACTGACATTTAACTTCTTAATTTTTCATCGTTAAAGTAAACCAACGGTGTGTAATGCCGCTGAGAAGATGGCTGTGCAGCGCAGCGGCGGGGCAGTGTTGTGCCCGGCCACTGTTTGCATTTTACTCAAAGGTGTAGGGCTCAGAGTTTAAAAACCAGAGCTACAATTACATAATTTGGAATGATTTTTCCCTCCACATTTTTAAGTTATATTCTGAAGCCAAGCTTTTTTCAAGTACCAAAAATACTTCAGTCGAATGTCGGCACTATGCTGATGGAAGTAGTCTTTATTTGTATGAGGTAGATCCGCTTCTTTCCCAAAACGCTTCATTTTCTGAATTAATACTCTCAATAACATTAGCACTCTTGCTGATTTCCGAGCTGTTATTTCTTTATTCCAGATTGATAAGCAGTTGGCAGCACCAATCAGTTTCCTCAAGTGTCCCCTCTCTCCGCCCCGTTTAGTTCGCGGTGTAAACCGCCTGTCCGCGGTCTGCCAGTGCGCTGTTGGCCTCACCTGCGCTCCCGCTTCGGAGCCCCTGCGCTCCCCGCCCTGCCCTAGCCCGCATCTCCGGCCCGGTGGCCCGGCGCCCTCCTCTCCCAGGAAGCCCCACGCGCTCTCGTCTTCCCGCCCCGCCCCCCACGCTCCTCAGCCCGGGGACTCCTGCTCTTTTCTCTGCCCAGGCGCCTCCTCCCAGACCGCACCATGTCCACGCCCTGTTAGAGGTGCGCGCGTGCGCACGCCTTCCACTCTCGCTGCCCTCTTCTCTGCCCAGCGCTCGGCACCTGCCGGCCCACTCTGTTTGCGCCTCTGTGTGCTGCCGCGGGGAAGGAGGGGCGTGGCCTTCTCCCACTGGGGTCCCCCGAGCCCGCCGCGCTTGGAGAGGCGCTTGTCGCATCAGCCAGTGTATTTAGGATTCTTCTTTTGGTCGTAATCCTGTGTTCTTGTAACACAGTAATGTCCATTTTAACTTCGTTTTCATGAAACAAAATTTTTATTGAAGCATATTGAAAACATTGCCTTGAGATAAACGTTGTATGATGTAAACATGAGAATTTAACTTCAGGACTTTTCTCTAGCTTAAAGATTTTACCAGTGTTTAAAATTAATAATAGCTTTGTTCAAATTTCACATATTTCTGTGTATTTTCATGCCTATTTACAAGTAAAAACTAGAGCCCTGCTGGAAATGAGCACCAGTTTATGGGAACTTTAACGTTAGAAGTAGGACTTCTGCTTACTCTTACTTCTTTCAATTTTAGGCGAAGTGTTTGACTATTTGGTTGCACATGGAAGAATGAAGGAAAAGGAGGCAAGAGCTAAATTTAGACAGGTATGAATAAATGCACCTTTAGTTTATTGATAAGGTCACCTCACGTAAACCCAGAAGCCGACAGGTGTTTGCAGCCTCATGGAGACGCCCTTGGGCTGGCTCGGGGCTGAGCGCTGGGCCCGCAGAGTCCTCGCCGGGCGCCTTCCACGCCTCGGGCCCCGGCCCCCGGCCCCGGCCCCGGCCCCGCGCAGCACAGGCTGTTGTCCGGCTTTGAAACTGGAGGCTTAGTCCCGTTCCTCACTCTCCTTTGAACCCTCAAAAATGAGTCTTTCCAGACACCTGGGCTGCGCTAACGAATCCCATTTGGGTTTGCAGCTGGGCAGCCCCGTCCAGCGTCCGTGACGTTGGCTTTGTCTTACACCAAAACCAAATAAAATTTGATTTGTTCCTTGATGACTTACTTTACCTTTTTCTCTGACTCCCCGTCTCTAGAAGCTCCCGTTAAAGTTTTTTTTTTTTTTTAAAGATTTATTTATACGTACAAGCTGGGGTATAGGCCAGAGGCGTGGGGCAGCGAGAGGATTCACCAGAGACAGAGTGGAGAGCAGAACAGGCAGATCAGAAACACACTGCTGAGGGGAGCAGCGGGCGAGGCAGGAGAGGTCTGCCGCGCCATGTGGGAATCTCCCTGGCTGGGCCTCGAACTCGCATGGCCGCTGCCGACAGCTTAACCGCTGTGCCACCGGGGAGGCCCTCCCGTTAAAGTTTTAAGCATAAAGTGACTTGATTCTTGTCCTCATCCCTGGATTTCTCCAAATCGAAAAGTTCAAAGCACGAGAAAATTGCTCGTAGCGGTCACAAAAGTCGTGGGCTCTCAGGGCACACGAGAGCCTGAGCACGCCGAGCGCCTTCCTCTCATTACGCGCTCATGACCCCGCCTCTCTCCCGGCAGATCGTGTCTGCGGTGCAGTACTGCCACCAGAAGCGGATCGTCCACAGAGACCTCAAGGTGAGCGCCGCCCACCCCGCACCCGCCCCGCGCCGTTCTGTCGGTGGCCGTGACTCGGCGCGACGTGGGTCGTGTCAGCAACTGGGAAAGAGAGTAGTTCCCATCATCGAGTCCTTCTAGCCAAGCTATAGTGACCACGTTCGCAGAAGTGAAGCAAGGAGAATTAACAGCCTTTCACATTTCCGGTGAGGCCACCCGAATTTTGTCCCCAAAGGCAAGTTGCCACTAGACAGAGTGGCCTCCGCAGAGTGACCTCACACCGGGCCACTCCCTCAGAGCTGCCTGATGGCCTGTTCTGTTTCCTGTGCACAGCGGTGCCTGTTGAGGCCTCTCCACTGTCCTCCACCTCTGCATCACGCTCGGCATAGGATACGGTTCCGAGTTCGTGATGGAGCTAAAGAAGCCAGACCAAGGCCCCTCCCTCAGCTCCCAGCAGGCACCGGCCTTGGCCGCACCTGCACCCGTCCTTCGCCTCTCAGAACCTCCTCTTGTTTACAGAGCTGCGGGGCCCTTCTGGTTTCGTCCTGCCTCTGTCTCCATCCCCTCACTGCCCACTGGCTTTGCTCACAAAAGCATGCCCAAGCGTGTGTGTGCCCTCTCGCCCACCCAGCCCCTGTCCAGACACACCCTTTTACTCTCCACCCTCACAGCCGTATTTCTGTAAACATGATGTAGGTTCTTTTCTTGCTATAAAAGGATATTTTCATCTTGTCCTAATAACGGTAACATATTTACCGTTGTCCGCGTTCCCCAGAAGGTTGAGACCTCCCCCCCCCACACACACACACACACACTGACACACCGTCTCCGAGTATCCGGCCGTTTGGCGTCTGGCTCTCCCGCTTGGCACATCCCCCTCGGGGCTGGAGAAGTTACCGTGGCTGGTTCTTCCTTCCTCATGTCCTGTCCGGGTCCTGGCTCGCTCCCAAGCCGCTGCGCGTGAGTCGGAGACCTGCGCGCTGCTGTAGAGCCTGCCCCGCAGACCCCTGCGTGCCCGTGGTGTGAGATCTTGAACACAGTTTGTTTTCTCACATTCTCGCCGTTTCCTGACACTCTAGCCCCCAGATTCCGTCTTAACTCTGAGTTCCCGCCCCTCTTCCTCGCACAGTTCTCATCGGGTGCTGACCACCCCAGAGCCTTTCCTGCAGCCAGAACACCCTCACCCAGGCCTCCCTCGTTCCTGACTTCACTCCACCCACGCGTTCCCTAGTCCTTCTGCTTCAGTTGCCTAATTACCTCTTACAGCTTCCCCCCACCCTAGTCCACACACCATCATCTCTCACTTGATTATTTGAGCGTCTGGCCTGTCGCCGCCGCCCCTGCCAGGTCTGTTTTCCACGTGCAACAGGCCTGGTCCTTTAGCAGCACAAGCAGGACCGTCGTCTTCCTCGCCGTCAGCCTCCGTGGGGCCCCGTCACTCTTAGGTTGAACCCAGACGTGCTCCCCAGGACCCATGTTCCACGCCCGTCTCCCGGCCTGTGCTCTCCGCCCGCCGGCTCTCCTGTCCCCAGCAGACGCGCTCACGCATCTCTTCGTTTCCAGGCAGCCTGTTCTGCCTGCAGCTGGCGGCCCCGCTCTCACTGTAGAAGACCCCCTGCGCCCACCCCTCTGTCCAGCACCGGGCGGCGTGTAGCCCCTTGAGGGCAAGACCTTGTCTGTCAGGATAGTCATTCTCTGCCTGGACACTGGCAGGGGCCGCCGCGCGGGGCTCATGGGGAATGCCCGGCAGGGACCGAGACTCACAGCTTGAAGGGTGTGAGGGTCTTCCCCAAAGGGCCGCTGTGCAGCAGCGTTGCGGTGGCGTCTCGGGCATCAGCGGTCTGCTTAAAGCAAGTCGCCAGCCAGCGGCCATTTATTGAAAAAGAACAAGCATTTTCCCCTCAGAAGTCAGCTGCAAGCCCCGTGCGTCCCCTGCTAGCGTGGGCCTGCGGGGAGCGAGTGTTGTGACTTCACGCTGCCAGCGGGGCCCCGCCTCGGTCCTCCAGGCCGTCAGTCTGTGTCCACGCCACCCGCTGGTGGGTCATTTCCTAAGCCCCTTGTTCCTCTTCATCGAAAAAGCTGTTGAAAGGTTTTTCGTTTGGTTGTGTCCATCAATGCTGGATCAGCCTTGGCCGTTACTGGTCGTTAATGTAAAAGCAGACATTCTGATTTGTCTGATTTTTCTCAAGAAAGAATGCTTTCTCAGGAGGCTGTATTGACCATATCATAAAAGCTTTTAAAATGCCTGATGCTGTCACAGTTCTAATTATATTTTGGTTAAATTTCATTTTTGTCTTGATGTTTTCCCTCTAGGCTGAAAATCTGTTGTTAGATGCTGATATGAACATTAAAATCGCTGACTTTGGTTTCAGCAACGAATTCACTGCCGGCAGTAAGCTGGACACGTTCTGCGGCAGCCCCCCCTACGCCGCCCCCGAGCTGTTCCAGGGCAAGAAGTACGACGGGCCCGAGGTGGACGTGTGGAGCCTCGGGGTCATTCTCTACACCCTGGTCAGCGGGTCTCTCCCCTTTGATGGCCAGAACCTAAAGGTATAAGAAATCTGTGCGGCCGTGTTCTTTGGAAAGGTCGAAGGGTTTCATAGATGATAAGGGGCAAGATTTTGACGTTGTATCAGCATGAGGGGTCCAGTGGGGTTTTGTGAGTTCTTGAACCTGTAGGTTCAAGAACTCACTTTTTTCTTTCAAGACTCACTTTTTTCTTTCCTTTCCACCTGCCCAAAGGAACTGAGAGAGAGAGTGTTAAGAGGGAAATACAGAATCCCTTTCTACATGTCCACAGACTGTGAAAACCTTCTCAAACGTTTCCTGGTGCTAAATCCAATAAAACGAGGCACGCTCGAGGTAATCACCTGAGAGAGAGCAGCGACGCTGGCGGGGCCCCAGAGTATGCTTGGACCTTAGCCCTTGCTTGGTGTGTGAGACATTGACAGCTGTGTGGGCGCTCTTTTCATTACTCTTGGAGCTGTGATCACAGAAATGTTGAAAGTAAATTTTGCTGACTGCTGTATTACCAGAATGTTTTCCTTCGCGCTGCTAATGGCCGCTTACCTTTCAGCAAATCATGAAGGACAGGTGGATCAACGCAGGCCACGAGGAGGATGAGCTTAAACCGTTCATCGAACCAGAACTAGACATCTCAGACCAGAAAAGAATAGGTAATCCCCCTGCCCCTGCCTCCCTGGGGCGTCTGCTGGCTCCTGCGGTGTGCGTGGCTGTGCCAGCAGGGTGGGTGAGTTGCTGTCGGGGTGGGGGTGGGGTGGGGGGCTGGCCTGTGTCAGCTGCTGTGACAGCACTCGGGAATGAATGCATCCACCAACTGTCCCTGTTAGAAAATTCGTGATCTTTTGGGTCAAGTAAAGGAAATAATTTTGCCCTGTAGCACAGTGGTTTCTTACCTGTCCGAAAATACATCAATTGTATTATGCCTTTCTTTAGATATTATGGTGGGAATGGGATATTCACAAGAAGAAATTCAAGAATCTCTTAGTAAAATGAAATATGATGAGATCACAGCTACGTACTTGTTGTTGGGGAGAAAATCATCAGAGGTAAGAGTAATTGGAGAGAAAAGACCAAAATATCCTTTATGTAAATTATTAATTTATGTAAACCACGTTTCTAGTCTTATTAACATCTGCAACGTTCGATATTTTCAGTGTCCCTGCCAATAGCGTGTCTCACTCCCGTGACCTTGACAAGCCACTGCTTGAAGGGGGTTGTTGCAGGCTGTAGTGGCTTAGAAGCGGTAGCCAGCGTCAGCCGGAGTAAATACCCCCAAAACTAGCCTCACGGCCTATGTTTCAAGTGCATTTTAACTCAGAAAAGACAGACCTAAAAAGAAAAGCCTAAATACCTCTCCTTTAAAAATTCTTTTGCCTGAGTTTATCATTTTTTTTAAAAGGTTGATTTATTTCTTTATGTATACAAGAACTGGGGTGCAGGCCAGAGGTGGGGGTGTGTGTGAGAGGATTCCCCAGAAACAGAGTGGGGAGTGGAACAGGTGGATCCACTGAAATCCACTGCTGAGGGGAGCAGCGGGGAGACAGGAGAGGTCTGCTGCGCCCTGGGGGAAGCTCCCTGGCCGAGGATCGAACTCAGGCCTTAGCAGTGGCTGATGAGAGCTTCATAGTGCTGAGACTTTAACCCCTGCGCCACCAGAGAGGCCCCGGAGTTTATCATTTTTGTACACAGATTCTCCTTTCTCAGTGAATTATTGAGAGAGGTATGTGTGTAGTGAGAAGTTTAGTTTCCTAATAAACCATTTGGGTTCGTGTTGTGGTTTGCTCTGTTTTTCTCATTTCCCTAGCTGGATGCTAGTGACTCCAGTTCTAGCAGCACTCTCTCACTTGCTAAGGTTAGGCCAAGCAGTGACCTCAACAACAGTACTGGCCAGTCTCCTCACCACAGAGTGCAGAGAAGTGTTTCTTCAAGCCAGAAGCAGAGGCGGTACAGTGACCATGGTGAGTCGGAGGCCACGCCCGCGTGCACTCCTCAGACTTCCCCTCACACAGGAGGCCCCTCGCCTTGGGAAGCGCCCTCCTGCTCGGGGCCCCGGGACAGGCCACTGGCTGGATTGCAGCCCGGCGTTTCCCTCACGGCTGTCCTGCAGGCTCTGCCCTCCCGAGTCCAGTCTGTGGCTCTGGTGGGGCGAGGCTGAGCGAGTAGAAGCCTTCCCCTCTCCCCGGGCCCCTGCTGCTGTCCTGGTGCCCGGGCACGCTCTTCCCCATCTCCGAATCAGAGTTGCTTTCTAGAGCAGTGCGGCCCGCTGGAGTCCAGGCCGTGCTGGGGCCGGTTGAGTCTGAGCAGGCTCATTCGGGAATCTGCGCTCGCCGAGCCCCCGGCACGTGTGGCTGTCGCACGCCGGGGGGTGGGTCACAGTTTCACTTGAATTACACTTCACTGTAATCACCTTGTTCGTGCGGCCCCTGCGCCGAGCCCGCTGCCAGCACAGCGCAGCCTCGGGGCCTGTGCAGCCCCACGTCGGCTGTCGTGTCCAAACACCGTCGCTCTCAAAATGCCAGGGAGGCTCTCCCAGACCGCCGGCCAGACCCGACAGCCACTTTGCCTCCACACAGCCTGTCAGAGTCGGGAGACTCCGGCGTGTCTGTCTGTCCGCCCGCGGCGACGGATGTCTACGTGGCGGACGTTGCCCTTGCGCTCCAGTGTTCTAGGATTCGGGAACCAAATCTGTCGGCCAGGTTCTCACTTTTAAAAACGCGTCTTCACGCGGAACATCCGCTTCTCTCGGCTCGGCTCTGGGTGCTCGCCTCCCGTCCCCAGACTCGGTGCTTAGCCTGCTGGCTCAGCCCTGGGGTGCGCACCCAGCGGCCCCGTCAGGGAGCCGGGCGCCGCCTCCAGTCCGTTTGGGAGCCAAGTGTTGCTGGGGCGCAGTCTCCCTCTGTGCTCATGTTAGAGGCAAAGGGGGGGCTCAGGACCTGGGGGCCGCGGGGCGGTGGGAGAACACCCGCTCGCTGCGCTCACCCAGCCGGCGTGCCGGAGCCGCTCCCAAGCCGGGGCTCTCCGGCCTCGTCATAACGTGCCCCTCGGCACATACTTCCACCCAGCCCGTGCCTTTCCCGCAGCTCAGAAAACTTAGGGGCTTAATTTTAAAGTTAAAAGAACTTTACAGATGGCGTCATGCCCTGGCCATGCCCCCACTCTGTCAGTAAGGAGTGGTCGGGGCTGCTCCCCGAGGCGCCTGACGCCCCGCGAGCTGGGGACGCTGCCAGAGCGTGGGCCCCTGGTCGCAGCCCTGCTCCTGTCACTCTACCCCCGACCACCCGCTCACCCGCTGGAGTAGTTTCTTTGTAGCGGAGCCTCTTAAATTAAAAAAGTTTGTAAAGGAATTTTTTGGGAAATCCACGTGTACAGAAAAGCTCCACATTCTTTTTCTTTATGGGGAGGAGGACAGTGCCCAGCAGAGGGAGGCGGGGCGGGGAGGGGCGCTGGGCGGCTCTCCCGGCCTGGGGCGAGCACGCTGGTCGGCTCCCCTCCACCCTGGTGCCGGGGACTGGCGAGCGTGGCTGCTGCAAAGTTGCAGCCTCATTTTAAACGGTGGGTCCCTACGTGGGCCCCACGTGTGAACTCCCTGTATGTGTGTATGGAGTTTTCTAGGATGGGTGAACCTCAGATTTTCAAGGATTTCTTTTTTTTTTTTTTAAGATTTATTTATGCATACAAGAGCTGGGGTGCAGGCCAGAGGTGGGGGGCGTGGGAGGACTCCCTAGAAACACAGTGGGGAGCAGAACAGGCGGATCCACTGAACCACACTGCTGAGGGGGCAGCGGGGAGACAGGAGGGTCTGCTGCGCCCTGTGGGAAGCTCCCTGGCCGGGGATCGAACTTGTGCTGCAGTGATTGCAGACAGCTTCACAGTGCTGAGACTTAATCCCTGTGCCACCCAGGAGGCCCCGGATTTCTTTTTGTTAAGAAAAAATTCCGAAGTGGAGAACCTTCGTTTCCTTGCACTAACCTGTACCGTTTGGTGCTCAGGGCAGGTCGGCAGTGGCCAAAATGCATTTGCAGTCATTTCTCCCATGTTAGAACACACAGGGGTGGATTCTGATCAAAATAAAAACAGGAATATAAAAAATAAAACTGCACAGATTAAAACAGGAGATAACTGACTTTATAAGTTGGGCTAGAGGTGGCCGCTCTTAGCTAAGGCCCCAGACACTGCAAGCCGTGACAGAGAAGACGCTTCTGTGTGACGCGCCACACGCCGTGGGACCCTCCTCGGAAATAGACACGGGTCGTGGCGGGTCTGAGGGAACCATGAGCGGGGAGCCCTCAGTGTGGCTTCCCTTCTGTTGTGTTCCGGGCACACAGTGGAGACGGAGGGGCTGGGGGACTGCGGCTAGGCGAGCCCTCGGGGCTGCCAGGGCACAGCTGGGCTTGCTCAGTGGCTGCACACGAGGTCAGGCGTGCGGTGCGCGTCAGTGAGCTAGTGAAATGGGGGCGGGACACGAGGGCAGCAGTGGCCCCGAGAATCCCAACCCCGGGCCGGTGGTCGCGGACAGGGCTGCCACCCACACGCGCTTCTTCTTTGCTTCAGGTGTTAAATTGCAGCACTCAGCGCTCAGTTTTCTCCCACAAATGAAATCCCACCCTCTTTTTCTTCTAATTCAGTTTCAGAGATTTACCATTTACATTTTTGCCCCAAAGTGACTCCTTTTAAATAGACCCAAAACACAGAAGTCTCCTCCATTTGGAATAAATGGACCGCCCAGTGGTGGGCGCACTGGCAGTGGGGAGCGGGTGGCCGGTCGTGTCCGGGGCTGTTTGCACTACGTGGCCTCTCACCCTCAGCCAGCCCAGCGCATCTCCGGGCG
Organism: Scalopus aquaticus; assembly: GCA_004024925.1. Lineage (NCBI taxonomy): Eukaryota > Metazoa > Chordata > Mammalia > Eulipotyphla > Talpidae > Scalopus > Scalopus aquaticus. Next base: position 28,493 of record PVIJ01007547.1, read on the forward strand.
TACTGGCCCTGGAGCAGGGGTGCGCCTAGGAGCCTCCTCCCATTGCTCCCTGCTCCCTGCCTGGGGAACGGGCTTCCCTCCGGGGGTGCGCCGTCCCCTGCCCGCGGGGCTGCCTGCTCACCGGGCAGCGCTCACGCGCACGAGGGCTCCCGCTGAGACTTCAGATCCCACACAAAACCCGTGCCACTCTGTTTGAAAAGGGGGTGTGGCTCCTGTCCACACGAGGATCCGAGTCTCGTGGCACAGGTGTGTGCTCCGTTTGGTTAGGCCCGGTCCGGCCGCGTCCCCTGCAGGCGCCCCGGGGCAGCGTGCGGTCTTGATGGGGTTGGCTTTCTGGGAAGTGAAGAGGGAAGCGCCAGTGTGAGGTCGCTGGTGGGGACGCACGTGCACGGTGCCTTAGGGCTTCGCCTAACTTCTTTCAGATGAGGAGCAGTCTTGGGTCACCTCATACAGCGTGTTTATTTTCATAGACTACAATGTGAAGTGACCTTCTGGCTTTAGAAAGCGAACTCTTCTGTTTCAGCTGGACCCGCTGTCCCTTCAGTAGTGGCGTATCCGAAAAGGAGCCAGACCAGCACTGCGGACGGCGACCTTCGCGAAGACGGTGCTCCCTCCCGCAAGCCCAGCAGCGCGGCTGCAGCGGGCAAGGGTGCGGCCCCGGCCAGCCCCATGCTCGGGAACGCGGGCAACCCCAACAAAGCGGATATCCCCGAACGCAAGAAGAGCTCCACCGTCCCCGGCGTAAGGGCGTTTGAGCAGAGGCACACGGGGGCGGGGTACAGGGGTCTGAGGGTTTCGCTCCTCCGGTCTCACCGGCCTGCGACGTCCCCCCACTAGGCCACCGTGCCAAGTCTCAGTCGGGGCAACCTGCCTGGTGGAGGGGGTTTCTCATGGAGGCTCAGTCACAGGGTCAGACCCCATGTCGGGGGCTGCTGGTAGGTTTCCACGAGCATCTGCTGGGCGCTAGGTTGTGTCAGACGCAGCATGGGAAGGCCTCAAGGTCTGACAGGAAATACACGAAACTCCCTGATGGCAGCACAGCGGGGGGCGGGGCAGAGCTGGGCGTGTGCCAAGCACTGTCCGTGTATTCCCAGAATCCGAAGCAAAGCGGGGTGATGGCCCAAGGTGATTCTCAGCCCAGCTCTTAATCCCTGCTCTGGCAGGCCCCCCAGGAAGCAGGTAGCGTTTGCTACATTGAGACACAGCTTCAGAGACTTTCCGGGAAGTGGAATATGCTGTGGGCCGACAGTTGTCCTTGCCTGCCGCGCTCCTGAGGTAGTTGGAGAAAGAATTGCAGTGCGTGAACAGTGTTAGAAGCTACTCCCTACAAAGCTAGAGCTGACAGACCCCTCTGCCTGAAGACGCCCTCAGAAGGAGGCTTGCGGGAGCTCTGCGCACCCGTGGCCTGTGTGTTCCCTTGCAGATTTGACTTCTTTATAATCCTTGCTTTTTACTTTTGAAAATACTTTTAAAATTGTGGATCTCAGTCTTCTCGCTGTGTTCTCGGCGGCCCACGAGTCACTCCCTTACGAAGTGCGTGGTGCGGCTTTCCCCAGTCACTGCTGCGGCCATTTGTCCACCTGCCGCCAGGGGAGCGCGTGCAAGTGGCTGCTCCGCCCCTTTCCTGATCTCCTGAGCGGCACTGTTGATCTCCGAGATGAATTTTCTTCTCATTGTCCTGTACTTACTAAACAGTTTGACGGCAGCTCCCTTTGTCCCTAACAGAGTAATGCTGCGTCTGGCGGGATGACGCGGCGGAACACTTACGTTTGCAGCGAAAGAACCACGGCCGACAGGCACTCGCTGATTCAGAATGGCAAAGAGAACAGGTAGGAAGCTTCACCTGTTAGTAAGAAACTTTGTTTTTCCCAGGAGAAATGGGAGCACGTGACTTATTTCTCAATTTCTGTAAATAGTTCAAATGACTGTGGTTACGTATCCTCTACTGGTAAGTTCGTTGGGGTGCCAGCTTTCAGTGAGAGCGCACATGCGAGAGAACGCTGGCACTGGGCAGTGCTGCCCCTCCTGGCCAGCGGCGTGGTGACAGGAAGGGCTGCGTCAGACCAGGGGCCTTTCTTCAGGGAGGCCGGCGGCCAAGCTTCGTCTGTGGGGTGGTGGGAAGCGAAGTGGAAGCTGTTCGTGCAGTTAATGGCCCGAACGAAGGTGGAAAGGAGGGTGATCCCTGAGGGGGGCCTGGCCCTGTGGGGAGGACGGGGGTGCAGCTCAGCAGTCTGCCTGGGGGAGAGGGGCCACGGGTGACGTAGGCTCCACTTTAGAAGGTCTCCCTGGAGAATCCCAGAGAAGGGGGTCTTCTGAGTGATTTTAACCTGGTGGAGAGACAGACGTACGTAGGATAAGCATGATTCGAAATACTGATAAAGGAACGTGTCGTCCAGGAGAGCCCAGCACGCAGGGAACTTTCTTGGACTTAGAATATCAGAAATAGGTAGAATCGGAAAAGTGGGTTGCAGTAGGTTCAGAAACCACGAGGTAGAGTCAGTTTGGGAAGGGAGAGAAAGAAAGAAGTTGCGTTGGTAGAGTAGTGGAAATACCTTCTGTGCACGGAACATGTTTCCCAGGCTAGCACAGCTTTTCTTCTTCGAAGAGTCGCGCGTGGCTAAATTGGGGACGAGGCGAGTCCAGGTGAACGGGGGTCCCCGGGGTAGACCGTAGGGCAGAGCGTGTTGTGCTTCCCCGGGCCCGGACGTGAACATCCTTTGCGCGCGTCATGTCCCAGGTCTTGCTTCACAACTTCCTTCCTTTTTCTGACATTCCTTTTGGAAATTGGACCACAAGGTCCCTGTTCCCTTTAACTCACTGGTCAAGTGAAATGTTTGATCGCTATGACAGACAGCCTGAGCAAAAATTCTTTCCCCTTCTATCCTTGAAGCCAGATTATTTCTCATTTTCCTCTTCCACAGATCACTGAAGTTTGAATTGATGGGAAGGTTTTAACTTGTTTTGTAAGATGATGCTGATTGCTGAGTGCGTTTTGTTTTTTTTTTATACATACAAGCTGGGGTACAAGCCAGAGGCGTGGGGCGTGAGAGGGTTCACCAGAGACAGAGTGGGGAGTAGAACAGGCAGATCAGAAAGACACTGCTGAGAGGAGCAGCGGGCGAGGCAGGAGAGGTCTGCCGCACCATGTGGGAATCTCCCCGGCTGGACGTCGAACTCGCGTGGCCGCTGCCGACAGCTCTGCAGCGCTGCGCCACCGGGGAGGCCCTGCTGAGTGCGTTTTTAGAGCTCCTTACATTCAGGGTTCTCCTTCTGCCTCCAGTGTCTTTCTCCTTATGATTAGAAGCTGTTGAGACTTGTGTACAGCAGCTGGGCTTAGATGCTTTACGAATGATGCTCGGTATACTTATTTATTAGTAGTAGTTTATCTTGACAGCTTATTTATTAGAGTTACATTCTCGTCTACGGGGTTTCTACTAGTTTCTATTAGCAGAGATTAGAAGACTCAGTCTTTCTAGTGTTTGTGCTTATGGAATTAGAAAAATGTTTTATGGACCTTCTTTTTACAAATTCTTCTGATTTGTTGAGCTGTCTCGTCACATTCCTTTTGAACTTAGATGTGCGATTCTCCACGGGCCACCGCCAGGGTCTTACAAGGGCTGGTCAGCCGAGGCCCCACCCCGCTGGTGGCTCGCTCCCTCCGTCCTTCCTGTGGTGCTTCCCAGGGCCTTGGCTGGCCGCACACGCCCCCCTCCTTGGGCCTGACTGCCTCCCCTGCCTGGGGCCCCGCGCCTCGGTCAGCGTCAAACGCTTAAGGGTTTGGCTTTTATTTTTATTTTTTTTTTATTTATACATACAAGCTGGGGTACAGGCCAGAGGCGTGGGGCGGCGAGAGGGTTCACCAGAGACGGAGCGGGTAGCAGAACAGGCAGATCAGAAATACACTGCTGAGGGGAGCAGCGGGGAGGCAGGAGAGGTCTGCCGCACCATGTGGGAATCTCCCCAGCCGGGCGTTGAACTCGCGTCGCCGCTGCCGACAGCTCCGCAGCGCAGCGCTTAACCGCTGCGCCACCGGGGAGGCCCGGGTTTGGCTTTTAAAAGCGACTTTTTCTTCAGCTGGGCTGCGGCATCAGTGCACACAGCCAGCGCCCGTGCGTTCAGGGGCGTCTGGGCTTTCTCCTCTCCTACAAACGAATGAGGAACAGTGGGGAACTGCTGGAGGCCTGAGAGCCGAACCTAGTGGCCGTGTCTTTTCCCGCAGGGAAGGCGCTAAATGTGACAGCGCTCACCTCGAAGGTAGGTGCTTGAGTCTTTAATCGGGCGCACCGAGCCTGGCTGTGTGCAGGGCGCGTCTTGGCAGTGTTGCTTCCTCCTCGCACACGTGCGTCTCCTCCCTGACTGAAGAGGTCGTGGGCCTCGGAGCCTGGGTCTGCGCTGACTTCCGAAAAAAGAACATGAATTTTCATTTTCACGACTGTTCACTTTCTTCCGTACGTGAGTGTTCCACGGAATTCAGCTTGAGAGTGATGACAGCTGGTGCGGCCTGTGAGAATTTAAGCCCAAGTCTCCCCACACCCCGTCCTCCGCCTCAGCTGCTCTGAGCAGGCCTGCTGCTTTGCAGCCTCACCAGTTGTGCTTCTCAAGAAAAAACTAGATTTTTAATAGTTTTCTCTTTTTACAATTTTTATTTATTGATTCTTACTAGTGCAGCCTTTGTTTTCGAGCTTTGCTGTGAAAAGTGAAGCTCAGCATTGGCTGGGAAGTGGGGTCTCGTTGGCCTGGCAGGCGGGCAGTTTTCTAAGGAAGACTTGTTTTCAGACCAAACGTGAAGTCCACACTGCGTTCTGCTGTGTTTCTCCTGCATGATTGTTCTTTCTTCTGATGTCGGTCTCCGTAAATGGCTCGATTCCAGCCCCTACAGAAGTCAGTGTTAACCAGACGTGAAGGCGGGGGGGTGACACCTGCAGCTGGTGCGTCTGTTGGAATCGTGTAGGGTTGTAGCACGTTAAAGCACTTTGCACAGACAGCGCTGCACGGCACTGAGCAGATAGCGGCTTTCGTCGTTGCTTGTGAATGGGTCACGGGAGTGCGAAGGGGCTTCTTATTTACACACCAGCCCTAATCTTAGCCTCCCCCGTCAGCCAGCCGCACTGCATGGCGGCTCTGTCTTGCTTGTCTTTGTTTTCTGCCATTTGAGGGAGTCTGTTGAAAGAAAATATTAGTTTAAGGACCCTTGAGATGTAGCATGATTTTTTAAAAAATTATTTATGCATACAAGAACTGGGGTGCAGGGCAGGGGTGAGGGGTGGTGATGAGAGGATTCCCCAGAGACAGTGGGGAGCAAAACAGGCGGATCCACTGAAATCCACTGTTGAGGGGAGCAGCGGGGAGACAGGAGAGGTCTGCTGCGCCCTGTGGGAAGCTCCCTGGCTGGGGATCGAACTTAGGCTGGCAATTGCTTGAAAGCGCTGAGACTTAACCCCTGTGTCCCAGGGAGGGCCTGTAGCGCGCGCACATGTGTGGTTGTAGGGGTGTGTGTGTGTTTAAAGATTTTATTTATTTTATGCATACAAGCTGGGGTGCAGCCAGAGGCGTGGGGCGGCAAGAGGGTTCACCAGAGACAGAGTGGGGAGCAGAACAGGCAGACCGACGGAAACACACTGCTGAGGGGAGCAGCGGGCAAGGCAGGGGAGGTCTGCTGCGCCCTGTGGGAATGTCCCCAGCCGGGCGTCGAACTCGCATCGCCACTGCCGACAGCTCCACAGCACTGCACTTTGACCCACTGCACCACCAGGGAGGCCCTGTAGCTGATGTTTTACTACTGAAACACAGTGGGGTCTCCCGAGGGTGGCTCAGGTGTTTGATGCCGTGGGCAGAGTGTTGACATTGTGAAGCGGCTCTGGGGTGCCATCTGTTTATCCGCCCGTCCTGGACAGGGCATGAGGACTGAGCACAGAGGTGTCACCTCAGCCAGCAGGTGCGTCTTTGGATTCTGTTTTTCATGCTGCTCTTGCCCAGTCACCGAATATGCTTTTGAGTCAGGAACCAGTCAGGACACTTCATATCAAAATGTTCTGACGCAGGACTGATGTCTAGCAAACAAATGAAAATATCTGTCCTTCAATAACTGTAAGTGGATTAGAGTTAAAGGGGAAAAAAGAGATAATCAGACAAATGCAGAGCCGTTAGGCAGGTTGTGAGGACGACACGCAGCTTGAGCGGCTGCTGCGGTCTGTCACAGTGAAAGCTGTCCCTTCCGGCCAGGCCGCTGAGCCACAGCGCAGCCCCGCGCTCTGCAGGTCGCCGTAGGCGGCTCTGAAGAGCAAAACCATTTTTAACATTCTTGGGGGTTGGGGGCATTTCTTTGGATTTTTCAAAGCAACCAGCATGAACTTTTTTGTGAGTTTGATAATATAAACTGGGAATTCAGTAAATAGTCACTGAGTTTACTGTGGTCAACCTAGTATAGAAGTTTAAAACAAAAATGTTGCGTGCTTTGTGGAACTCGTGATACGGTGTGATTAAATTTCTAAAGAAACGAGCCATTTAAATTGTCTTTAAGATTAGTATGTCAGGGCGGCCCTAGGGCCCCGGGCCAGTCTCAGTCTCACCGCCTCAGCCTGAGTGCCATCCGGCCGGGGCGCTGACCCACGGGGCAGCACACCCCTCCTGTCTCCCCGCGGCCCCCTCAGCAGTGTGTCTCAGTAGATCCCTGTTCTGCTCCCCACTCTGTCTCTGGGGTGTCCTCTCACCCCCCGCATCTCTGGCCTGTACCCCAGTTCTATGCAAAAAAAATAATTTTTTTTTTAAGAAAAGATTAATATATCAAAAAGTTTAACACCTTTTAGAAAAGTCTCTAACTTTAAGGAAGGTTGTTTTTGCTGCCCAGGCCTGTTGGCACAGTCCTGCCGCGCTGACCTGCCCGTGGGGGGGGCCGTGCTGTCTGGCCAGTGAGCGGCGCGCCTTGTGGAAAGCCTTTTCCTTCTCCAGAATCTTGGGGAGCATTTCTGTTCTGCAGAGAAGAAGCCAAATGTACCCTGACCCCCTTTCTTGCGTTGCTTTCCGTACTCACTGACCTCTGCGCCTGATTGGGGCAGGAGCCGGCGCTGGCGGCGGTGGGTCTGCGCACGCATGCAGCTCAGCAGCCCGTCGGCCCTGACTCGGGCGGGGCTCTGTGTTCTCCCCGGAGAGTGACGGGCGCTGCACGGCCGGGCTTGGCGGCAGCATGCTTGCCCGACCCTCTGTTCTGTGGACTGGAGCCCCTCTTTGCGTCCTTGGTCTGCCTGACCTGACTGCCCAGAGGGCGGGTGCTTACAAAGCGGGGCCGCAGGTCCGCCGCGCCGTTGGCTGCAGAGACCCGGCTTCCTCCTGTTGGAGGCTCAGAGTTCCGGGGCCTGTCGGAGACGGCCTTTCAGCCGGGCGAGTGGCGCTGGCGCACTGCTCTGGCGGAGGCTTTCTGCGGGCGTGGGCGCCGCAGGGAGATGCTTCCGCATGCTCAAGCGGGGAGGGGTCTGGGCTCCGTTTACCAGTGGGCCGGCGCGGCCCAGGAAGGAACCCCGTGAAAGACTCTGACAAGGAACCAAGGGCCGGGCAGGAGGGCCCACGGTGGGTCCCAGGAGGGAGCAGCAGGAAGTGAAGCCCGGAGTGCGGCGGGGGCCAAGGCTGAGATGCCGGTGCAGGTCCCGAGTCCGAACTTCCTCCTGACACTCTGCTTTGGAGAAGTTACTCGCAGGGGAGCCACCAGTCACACTTCCGAGCTGGGGAGCTCGCAGCTGTGTGCCGCGCAGACGGGCGCTGCGCAGGGGCCGCAGTGAGATGGGCTGTGCGCTGGGGCCCTGGGAGCAGCGTGGAGAGGGCCGGGCTGCGGGCCAGTCTGCTGGGGCCGGGGGCAGGGGCCTCATGTTTTCTAGCTTTCAGGCTCTGACAAGATTTCTACAGGAAAATACGGAAAGTTCCATCAGAACTCGGAGTCCCTGCTGTCTTGGAGGAGCGAATCTGCTCCCCGGGACCGCACGGCACCTTGGCCGAGCTGCAGTTAAAGAGTGTTGGTGTAGACACCCTTGGGCAGCTCGTCTCGTCCCCACCCTTCCCGGCTGAATCTGCAAAGGGGCCCTGTGGACGCCTTAGAAATTCCGTCTTTCTTAATGAAGTGCGTGTCCTCTGTGTAGCCTGACGCTCGGCTGTGTGAACAGCTAGTTACTGAAACTACCGTCATCACGGGGCTATAACCCCCAGTGGGCTGACGGTCTGGCGCGTGCGCCCCGCAAGGCAGGCACCGCCCACTCTGATTGGGGCGGTCGCTCCCCAGGGCCAGTTTTATTTTATGGGTCTCCGAGGGGTTGTGCCTGCACTCACCGTGCTGAGCTTCCAGGTTGCTGTTGGCAGCAAGGCAGCTGCCGTGAGCAGTTGCTCCAAAAGCATCAAAACAAGTTTGAGACTTTCGCTCTTGGACAAAAGGGAGACGGTTTGGGTAGGACAGTGGGTTGCCCGCTCTGTCATTGGCCCGCCATACTGTCGTCTCTGCCTCTGCCTGCACCGAGACCCCCCGCCTGCCAGAAACGTTCGCTTAAGCAGCTAGCCCTGCCTCAGTTTGTTCTGCGTCTTCCGCCTATCAGCTGAGACATCACAAGCCGATGTCCCTGTCCACCTCTGGGCACCCCAAGATGGTGTCACCTCCGCTAGGCAGTGAAGGAGATAGCTCAAGGCTCTGTAAGAGGAACACCCATCCCCGTGTCGCTGCCCGTGTGCTGTGAGCTCGGCAGCCGCGTTTGCAGTTGTCCAAAGCGCCCTTCCTGCTTGCGGCTCTGGGGGCCCATCCTGCCTCGTGGCGTCCTTAGCCCTCTGTCCTCATGGCCATGTCCTGCGTGGGCGCAAGAATCACCCGTCCTCTCCCAGGTGCTGTTGGCATGTGGCACTTGGCGGCGCTCCGTGCGCCTGAGCACCGTGCGGTCACCGCCGCCTCCGTCTCCTCCGTGCCACCTGTTGGTCCTACACCGCGGGGCTCCCCGCACGGCTGCCGTGTGAGAGGGAGGCAGAGGGAAAGCTCCATCCGCCGCTCCTGGTCCTGGACTGCCCTCCTTGCCCTTGCCTGAGACCTGGTGTCCGCGGCCCTCCGCGCTGTCAGGCCTTGTTTCCACCCCGTGTTGCTCCTTGGGACACCTCCCCAACCTTGTCTCCGCAGCCCTGCACAGTCCCCCAGGTCTGGGTTCCCTGCAGCTGCTTTACTCCCCTGGACATAAAGGGTCGGCTGTGCTCGCGAACCCGTGTGTGCCGTGTTTGCCCCTGAGCGGGGCTGTGAGACCCTGTTCTTTCCCACCCCCAGCGCCGTTCCTGACCCGAGAACCCCCGTCGCCTCAACGCACAGTATTAGCAGCGCCGCCACCCCGGATCGCATCCGCTTCCCGCGAGGCACCGCCAGCCGCAGCACCTTCCACGGCCAGCCCCGGGAGCGGCGGACTGCCACGTACAACGGCCCGCCTGCCTCGCCCAGCCTGTCACACGAGGCCACGCCGCTGTCCCAGACGCGAAGCCGGGGCTCCACTAACCTTTTTAGTAAATTGACTTCAAAGCTCACACGGAGGTAAGTGCCCGCGGCGCTGGTGGCAGGAACCAGCACACGAGCAGGCGCCCTGGCCTCCCGCTGCGTCTCCCCGCGTTCCTGGCTCGCAGAGCCGCTCTGTGCCCTCGCCCGCTGGCGTGGGTCGCTCTGGGGGCTTGCTGCCGCTGCTCCTGGCGCCAGCCTCGCCACACCACGCGTGGGCAGCACCCAGGGACAGCAGCGTGTGCGCGGCACCACCCCTAGACGGGAGAGACGCTGCTCTGCCCTCGTTCTCCCCGTTTTCTTTGGGGCGCACTCTTCTAGAGTCCAAGTCTTGGAAGTGTTCTTTTTTTTGGACTCAGTAAGTTATACGAAGAAAAAGAAACTTTCTTAGGTGTGTAGTTTGGGGAATAAAACCCCTGGTTTTTCGCAGCGAGAAGTTACTGCCGTGCATAGTCATTCATGTGCCCCGTGAGATGTCATTTTGGGCCTTGGGACTCCCGGAGCACCTTATAATCTAGCCTGGAGGTCGCACAAACCTAGGTAGCTCGGTTGCTGTAGGAGGCAAAGGAAAAGACACCACTTTGCATTGTTGCAAATAGTCCTTTAGCCGGGAGCCCCGGGGACCCTGCGAGCCCCGGCCCGGCAGCCGCCGCGCTCCGTCCTGCCGCTGCCCTGCTTCGCCGCAAGCGGAGCTGCGCGTCCTGGCCTCCGGCCCTCCCGTGGCACGTTGAGGTGGGTCCTCTGAGACTTGGGAGCATGGCAGGAAACTGTCTCTTCACCAGACGGTCTGCTTGTTGTTAGGGCAGCGGCTAGCAGGTCGTGGGCATCGCCGGGGGCCAGGGCGGTCAGAGAACCCACTCTGCCCTTTTCCTATCTTCTCAGCGCTGGGCTGGGCACCCTGTCCACACTGGGCATGGGGGCAGAGTGGACTCAAGGGCCTTGCCAGGTGTGAGGCGCCCCCACTCACACGCAGAGAGACAACCTCAGAAAGCCTGGTGACCCCAGACGAAGCCTGCCCTTCCTGTGAGGGTCATCCCATGACCTGTGCCAGGCCTCCCTGGCCCCCAGGCCTGGGCCCACTGGCCGGGACCTGCCTCTGAAACTCACTCGAGTGGCAGGAAATGGAGCCAGATGGCACTGCCCTGGCGCACTCACGGCCCCGCTCCGCAGGAGTGGGCGGCCGCCCTCCGAGCCTGCATGGAAGGACGCGTGGACGGCCAGGCTGGCCCCGCCCTAGTTAAGGACGGTGGCTCTGAGTCGGCCCAGAGCCTGTACCAGGCTCTTTAATGAAACCGCATGTCGTTCAAACCCTCGGTTTGTCACCTTTGTTCTTTCGCCTGGTCACTTAGCGCTGTGGGCTCAGCGCTGCTCACCGAGGCCCGTGCCCGCCGGGCGGGCGTCGGCTTGGGCGGTGTGGCCCCACCACGCGTCCTCCAGGGCGCCTTGGCGCCTGCCCTGCACAGTAGACCTTACCCCGTTCTAGAGCAGAGACTGGAGATACGGGGTTCCGGGCGCACCGGGGCCACCCCGCGCGGGCAGGAGTCCCCCGCTAGTTTCCCAGTTTAGTTCGTTTCGTGTGTTGGAATCGGAATCGGAGGTCTCGAGGGTCATCTTATTTCTAATTTCTACCCCCGAATATTTGCAGAAGGACAAAACCCACAAGCTGAGGTCTGTAGTCTCGCGTGAATTTCCAGCTGCGGTCACCATGGCACACGCAGCGGCTCTGCCCAAGCGCGGCTCGTGTGCCCCTGATGCGGAGCCCCAGGGGAAGGGCCGCCCCGCTGCCTCCCGCTGGCTTTGCAGAACGCGCCTCGGTGCCCTTGCTGGTGGGGGCGCCGGGGCGCTACCTTCCGAGGCCCAGCCGGCCTGCTCGGGCGTCCCAGCCGCCTGTCCGCCGCGGGGCGACGCCCCAGTCCAGCAGCGGCCTGCTCCCCGGGCCTCAGGGATCCTGCTGCACCTGCAGAAGGCGTCCTGTGGCTCCACTTACCTTGGCTCTTCCGGGCAGGAAACTCAGAAGTGAGGCTGTGTTTTAGACATTCAATTACATTTCAGCCCAGATAGCCTCTGGAATGACACCGCGTGGGCCTGTGTGGTGGGATCACTCACGTGCGTCCAGGCGCAGCCTCTGCTGCGTGTGGCTCTGCGACCTGACGGCGCAGGGCTTAGCGGTTTCTGAGTGGCCCCGCGTCTGCAGCGATGCTGAAGTTAGGCCAAATGAGGGAAACCCGCAACGGTCAGCCACTGAGCAGACCCGCACGATGCCCCTCTTGGCCCCCGGCCCAGACCCTGAGAGCCGGACCGCCCGGCCGCCAGCCAGCTGCCCGGCCTCTCCTCCAACAGAGCCCTCCGTCCGTCACGTGCCATGCAGAAATACGCCCACTGTTAGCTTGTCGTGCAGCTTCATTCCTTGTGAGAGCTAAAACTCTGAGAAGTTACGTCATTTTAACCCCTAGTAACTTCTTTCTTAAAACGCAAATTATCCCGTAAACTGCATCATTAACTGAAACACATGTCCTGTTAATGTCTAAGTCATCTGCCTGAAATAAAAGATTCTCTTAATGGCTAAACATTTTATAATGAAATTTTTAACAATTATAAAAGAAGGTGAGATTTCTGTTCTTAAGTATTCTACAGGAAATCTGAAAAGTATTTTAGTACTAGTACACTACAAATGGTTTATAAAAGATGTTAAATTTTATTTTAAATTCAATTATAATTAAGTCTTTACTACTTTTTTAAATCATTTTTTATTTTTCTAATTAAAATATTAATTTCCAATTAAAAGATCAAATACTCAATTATCTGTAATAACCTTTTTACTTTATATCACTTTTATTGTTCCTTGGGCAGAAGAGAAACAGTGTTTTTTCCCCTCTATAATTGACTAACTTTCTACTTGATTGTGCAAGTAATTTTTTTTTTTTTGGCTTAATTTCTTTTAGAAACATGTCATTCAGGTTTATCAAAAGGTAGGATTTTTTTTTTCAATCTGCATCCCCAAATGGCTCCTGCGATTAACATCAGGTCTGGCTTTGTGGCCCCGTTTTGTTTTGTTTTCTTTTTTCCTTAAAAACTAAACTTTCTGCTGAGAACTAAATATATAATTCTTTCAAAGGAGACTGGAAAGAAAGAGATTAACTCTGTCAGGTGCTTTTAAAGGGGCAGCCCCGTAATGAGGCCTGCGCATGCTCTGGCTCTCCCCCGCTGTGTCGGGCTCCGCACTAATAGCGCTTGGCACGCTTCCGCGCGGGGCCAGGCACTCAGTGACTGCTGCAGCGGGCGCGCCGCGCACGAGGTAAGTGTCCCCGTGCCGCCCCTCCCGGCGAGGATGGACGCGGCAGCCGCCACGGGGCAGGAGCCGCGCTAGTGCCAGGACGGGAGACGGCTTGCGCCTGCAGCCGCACTCAGTTGGGCTTTTCCAGGACTCAGGTGGAGACTCCTGCGTGTGTAGCAGGGTGTGGCGGTGTGTTTGCAGCTGAGATAAGATGCGGGCGCGTCCTGCCTCCAAGCCACTTCCTCTCTGCCCTGAAGAAGACCTTTCTCCTGCTATTTCTTTGAAGCACTGTGATGTGTTCCTACTGGGTGAATGTGTGTTTGATGACAGTCACAAAAGAGACAACTGCCACCCACTGTCTCGGAACATACACACTCTAGCCGGAAGATCGCCCTGCGGCCGCCTGTGCCCGCCACCCCCGGCCACAGCTGGCAGGGCGGGCAGCGTCCGTGACACGCAGCCGCCGCGCTGTGTTCTCACCCAGTGAGAAATCCCTCTCCCTGGTTATCTTTTAATTGACCGTCTGAGTTGGCAGATTTTTTCCTTGCACAGAAACTGTTGTCCTGGGATGTAAAATGCGGCTGGCAGAATTCATTTCCTCTTCATGGCACCCCGGGGAGTGGTGGAAGGCCCGAGCCCGTCCGGGGTGGGGTGCAGCATGCCCGAGCGGCGCGCGGAGGGCGCTGGGCCTGCGGCTTGAGACGTCTGTCCCCTGCTCGTGCCCTGTGTAAGATTTCTTTTCTCTCTCCCTCTCTCTGCTCTGCCTCTGCACGTTGAGACTTCCAACTGAATATGAGAGGAACGGGAGATATGAGGGCTCAAGGTGAGGGAAACAATTTTTACTTAAAATGTCTTCTGGGCATTGACCTCATGTACCCGCAGAAGCCCCCCACGTTCTCGCCACTCCCGTCGTCCCTGTGCTCCCCAGGTCCCCTGACCCAGCTGCACTGCGCCGTGTGGCCACATGGTGGCGCTGCAGCACTGCGGGCGGGGAAAGCCTCCTGGTGCCTGGCTAAGGGGGGGCTCCCCCCACCCTGCCCCGAAATGAGGTTGGGAGGGAGAGCCCCTCCAGGTGCGGGGACTCTAGCATGGTCCTGGTCTCAAGGAGTAAAAGAAAACAGAAGAGAATTATTGTACTTCAAGTTAGATGTGATTTTTTTTGAAGAATAGTGACTCGGTAGCCAGCTGTGTTGATTTTGAATTTTGGGTAGTGGCCCTCGTGGGCCTGGGGCATCGCAGACACCACAGGACACTGTCCCACAGCCCGGGCCGGCTCCTCTCGCATCCCCCGGGCCGCTTCCATGCGGCGTCCCCTGCACACCTCTGGCCGCGGGCTTCCGGGCTGAGGCCAGCTGGCACCTCCTCTCCCCCAGGCCTGCCCACCGCGTCTCGAACAGACTCTAACTCCCCTTCCCGTCACGTGGGACGGGCGCAGCGGGCGGCCCCTGCTGCGGAGCACACACGTGCACTGGGGCCCTTGCCAGGCGCCAGTGGCCGTCCCGGGGTGGCCGGACTGGGCCCTGGGCACGGTCTCGGCTTCCCGTAGCTCCTTGCCAGTGTCCCTCTTCTCGCCCCAGAAACGCCTCCCTCAGGCCATCGGGGGCTGGCCCCGCGCCGCCTTTCCCCGTTCCCCTGCCCCTTTCCGTCACCCCGCTGCAGACCCACTCTCGGGCCTCCCTGGGGCCGTCTCGTGTCTGTCCTGTGCTGCCGCTGCCCCCTCCAGCACATCCCGCCTCCCAGCGCAGCGCAGCGGGAGAGCTGCTGCCCGCTTGGCCGTGTTCTGTCCGTACGCGCAGCGGCCGGTCTGGGGGATTTGAACCGAGCCCCCCAGCGGCTCGGCCCGGGAGTGGTGTGCAGTGGGGAGCGCGCGCCCAGCCTCAGCCCGGGAGGGGCCGCGGAGCAGGTGGATGTGTTTGCCCCGCAGGCTGCGGCTTCCAGCGCACGGAATGGCAGACATTTGCTGTCTTCATTGCAGCGTCCAGACGTGTGCAGGATGTGCACGCTGTCTTTGGCGGGGACGATTAGATGCCGAGGGTCAGTAAGCGCCAGGGGCCCCTTCCTGGAGTCTGAGAGGAGGGTGCCGGCCCCGCTGTCCACCACCTGGGGTGTCGGGACCTCACGTTGCACTGAGTGAGGCCTCGCATTCGTCGGCCAGCTGGCCGTCCTGTGCCTAGCAGCAGGTGTGCCTTGAGATAAGATAATGTCCTGTCACAGTTCTTTTTTTTTATGTTTTTATTGATGCATACAAGAACCGGGGTGCAGGCCAGAGGTGCAGGGAGTGAGAGGACTCCCCAGAGACAGAGTGGGGAGCAGAACAGGCAGATCACTGATATCCACGGCTGAGGGGAGCAGCAGGGAGACAGGAGAGGTCTGCTGCGCCCTGTGGGAGGCTCCCTGTCCGGGGATCGAACTCGTGCTGCAGCGGCTGCGGCCAGCCTCATAGGCTGAGACTTCACCCCTGCGCCACCAGGGAGGCCCAATAGTTTTTTTTTTTTAACTGAAATTGGAAGTGTACATTGATAAGATAGCGTACAGGAAAAGCACCGAGGTGGTGCAGGCAATGGAGAGAATGACCTGTCCCGCACCCAGCCGCATGCCCAGCACCTAGGGCCATTTGCAGGGAGAGCGGTTTTCAGCTCTGTGTGTGGAGTCCTCAGCTGTTACCTGAGCGAGCGTCACAGTGGAGGCTGTGATGGGCTGCATCTAAGTGTCTGTAGAGAAGCAGCGGCAGAGCAAACGCCCGCCTGGGGGTAGTCAGCCTGCAGGGGGCGCCAGGCCCCGGGAAACAAGCAGGACTCCTGTGGAACAAACTGTCTTGTCAGTTTTAGTAAGCGCGCGTGGCCGGTGGGGGTCTCTCAGCCGGTGGCCATCTGCAGGTGTGGCTTGCGGGGCCGTGAGGCCTCCCTGGCAGAGGAGCGGGCGCCAGGGCTGCCGGTGCCAGAGCGGGAGGCGGCTCCCACGCTTGACAGTGACCTGCCGCTGTGCCTTTCAGCCGCAGCGTCTCCGCAGAGCAGAAGGACGAGAGCAAGGAGGCCAAGCCGCGGTCCCTGCGCTTCACCTGGAGCATGAAGACCACGAGCTCCATGGAGCCCGGCGACATGATGCGGGAGATCCGCAAGGTGCTGGACGCCAACACCTGCGACTACGAGCAGCGGGAGCGCTTCCTGCTCTTCTGCGTGCACGGCGACGGGCGCGCCGAGAGCCTCGTGCAGTGGGAGATGGAGGTGTGCAAGCTGCCGAGACTGTCCCTGAACGGGGTCCGGTTTAAGCGGATATCGGGGACTTCCATAGCTTTCAAAAACATCGCTTCCAAAATTGCCAACGAGCTAAAGCTGTAGCCGGCAGTCACGGCGTAGCGTGGTGGCTGTGCGCGGCGTGCCCGCGGCGGGCTGGGGCGCAGCGTGGGGTGGGCGGGCTGCACCTTCTGAATCATGACATTAAACGGGACGCGAGCACGCTGCTGGCCTTCTTTCCGCGAACGCACGACACAGCGCGCGCCGGGCGCCCCGGCTCCTGTGCCCTGCCGCGAGCGCGGGTCGCGCCCCTCCGTGTGCGTGGTGTGTGCGAGTGGACGGCGCGAGCAGTGCCCTCGGCCCCCGGCTCCTGCCGCCGGGGTGGCCGCAGCCCTCCGTGGGTCAGTGGTGCTAAAACAGTCGCCAAGGGGGAGCTGCGCGGCGCGGCCGCGCCCTGGGCAGCCAGCGGTGAGCGCCGGTCTACAGTTCACGCCTGTGGTTTGTGTTTGTTCCGTGTTTTTTTTTAGTGCAAAAGGTTTACATTTATAGTTGTGAACATTGCTTGTGTGTGTTTTTCTAAGTAGATTCACAAGTCAATTAAAAATACACTCTTTCTCAGTAAAGCCTGTTCGTCTCCTGCTCCTGTGTCAGACGAAGGCAGCCACTGGGGCGCCCCCCGCGAGTCGCCCCCGGAGCCGCCGGCGGGCTGGGCACGGCACAGCTGGCCCCGGGTTCTGTGACGACGGCGCCTTCGTCCCCAAAGGCCACGGGGCGCAGGCGCCTCCTGGGACCTGGCGGGGCAGGCGTGATGGCCGGTCGGCCCCGCCGCCCTGTGGGACAAGCGCTGAGGCTCGGCTTTCAGGGCTCGTTCGCCGCGGAGCATGTGACTTTCCTCTGGTCTCTTGGGATTCGGGGCGTGCGCCAGACCCGCGGCTCCCCCCACCCACATTACCACAGCGCGGGCTGCTCCCTGGGTGCGCTGCCTGGGCGCTGCGTTCTGGTCAGCGCGCGAGTCCCGAGGGGCCTGCTCAGCCGCAGGCATGGCTGTCCGCGGGGGGCGCTCCCTGGGAGTGGGGCACCACAGCGGACGCAGGCCGGCGGTCAGGTGGCAACGAGTGGGCCCCGGTAGTGGATGCGGGTGGCTGCTTGGAAAAGCCGTTTCAGGTGAAGTCCCCCGGGCCGAGGGCTCAGCGCGGGCCGGACGGGCGCTTGCGGTGGCTTCGGGGGGTGCCCCGCCTGGGTCCTTGGCGTGCTGCGCTGGCAGCGGGGACACTGGCCAGGTGGCCAGTGGCGGTGACCGGATGGGTTGCTGGGGCGGCAGCTTCGTTCTGAGTGTCGTGGAGTTGGGCCCGGGGCAGCGACCCGCTGCCTGGACTGCTGCGGAGAACTTCAGAGAGGGACCCCCGGAGCCCTCTGCAGCGAGGTTCCCCTCGGAAGCTGGGGAGAAGGGGCAGGAGGACAGACGGGCGGGGAGAAGGCTGGGGGCGGGCCGGGCCCTTGGAAGTCCCCTCCTGCAGGGCAGTGAGGCCCGCTCTGCCCCCACTGCGGGGTCGCCCTGGTCTCCCATGGGCCGGCTGAGCACACGGCGCAGGCGGGAGAGGCTCGCCCTCCGCGGCCTCAGCTCGAGCGTCCATCTCTGCGGTGGTTTCCCAGAAGCGAGTCTGGGGCCAGCCCTCCCCGAGCCCTCCGCGCTGTGCCCCAAATGCCCGTAGGGGCGAGGGGCCGCTCGCCTGGGGCTCGGGCAGCAGCGTCTGCGCGTTTGGGGGTCACTCGGGCCTCGGCCGGGGCACCCTCCTCACCACCCCTGGACGCACTCGGGGCGGCGGGCTGAGTCCGGCTCCCCGGCCAGCAGCGCTGTCTGGTCCCACTGCCCTCCCTTTCCTGGCGACGCGTGGGCCCGGCAGGAGGCTCAGGGTTCCCGCGGCAGCTTGGGGATGGTGGTGTTTGGGGGCGCAGTCTCCGCCTGCACATGGGTCACGCGTTCCCCTGCTCCTGCTCGGGCTCCGGCGCCTGCCGCCTCCGGGGCCTCCGGGAGTGCGGGCAGGAGCGAGGGCGGGCCTGGAACGGGGAGCTCGGGGCTTCACCTCTCGGGTCTTTCCCTTGTTTTGATTTGGTGGTTTGTTCAGAGATTTGTCTGTTTCTGCACACGAGACCCGGGGTGCAGGCAGGGATGGGAGGACACCCCAGAGACAGAGCGGGGAGCACAACCGGCGCATCCACTGAAATCCACGCTGAGGAGCAGCGGGAGGCAGGCGGTCTGCTGCGCCCTGCGGGGAGCGCCCGGCCGGGGACCCAGCTCGTGCTGGCTGCGACGGCCTGAGACGGACCCTGCACCCGGAGGCCTCTTGACATGGTTTGTAATTGTTACTTTGCCAGTAGCCCCCTTGCACGCCTCAGTAGCCCCCTTTTAAATGGGGGGGCGGCTCGCCCTGCGGGAGTGTAGGCCCCGGCTGCCCCGGGAAGCAGCAGGGTCGGAGGGCCCTACGGGCAGGGGCCTGCTGGGGCTCCCGGGCGCAGGAGGGGCGGCAGGACAGGCGCTGCGGGGGCGGCCCGCCCCCCAGCCAGGACCTTAGCCCCTGTCGCCCTGTGGCTCAGGGGGGCTTGACCCAGCAGCCCATGTCCCGGGGTCGGGCTTCTGGATTCCTCTGCGAACCCCTGGGCTAGTGGGGCCCGCCGCCCTGACTCCAGCAGGCGGAGGCCCCACATCTGGAGCCTGCGTGAGGACGGCTGTGGGGTCAGGCTCCCTGGAGGGCAGAGCTGCCGTCTGGCGCTGACGTGGCTCGGCCGGCTGCCCGGCCTCTGGCCGCGTGTTGGCGAGGAGGCAGCGGCTCTCGCCCCGGCCCGATCCGGCCAGGGGACGTGGCCCGTCGGTTTGCTGTTCTCGCTGTGGGGTTCGGGGACAGCCGTGGATCCAGGGCCCCGGGCCGGGCCCCCGCACCAGCCACCCCTGCGCTGCCTACAGGGCTGCTGCCCACTCTCTGCCTTGAGCCCGCCGGGCACAGCCTGGTAAGGCCTCCGGGAGCACTGGGCACACAGGAGACCCCGAGTCAGGAGGCGTCGGCAGCCCTCGGGCCTCGGGCCGGGCGTCCGCTGCAGGGGCGGGGCAGGGGCATGGCCGGCGGGACGCACCTCCAGCCCCGGCAGCGCTGGCCTCGCTGAGCCTCCAGGTGTCTGTGGGCACCTGGTCAGGTCCTTCCTGTTGCAGGTGCCCGTGGCTCCGGTGGCCACGGCGGGAATACCACCAAGGGGCCCGGGCAGGCCCCTCGGGCTGTCGCCGAGGAAGGAGCCAGTCGCCGGGACTGGGCCCGGCGCCTCCCGCAGCCCCTGCCGCCCGCCCACCCCTCCACTCCTCTAAGCGTGGTCTCCGCCGCCCCCGAGCCCCTGCCGCCGCCGTCAGGAGGGCTCCGCTGCTGCGGGCACCCCCAAGCCGGGCCACGGGCCCGGCCGGCAGCCAGCTCTGCGTGCCCCGAGGCAGGTCAGCACCTGCCCGCCGAGCTCATCTCCGGCTCCTGGGGCTCTGGCCAGTCCGGGCTCGAGTATTTGAAAATAAACTTCCGTGCCCTGCCCTGCTGCTTGCCCAGAGCCTTGCTGGTGTGGGCGAGGCCTGGAGGCCCCGTCGTCGTCGTTCACCTGCACACCCGGAGCAGCCGCTGCTGTGTGCTCTGCAGGGCTGGGCCGGTCGGGAGGGGCTGGGAGTGCCTGGGCGCCCCAGTCTGCGGGGGTAAGCACACGCGAGCAGGTGCCGGGCCCCCAGGGCGGGGCGGCCCCCGCTGGCCTGTCCGGCTCTCAGTGAAGCGTGGCTCAAACAATGCGCCTCTGTTCAAGAAGGGGACTTCCGACACCACTTCCTCAGAGGGTGACCTTGGCAGGCTGCTGACCCTGCCACCGAGGACCAAAGAGGAAGCTGGGGGCGGGGAGGGCCGGCCTGCTGCTGCCCGGTAACCCAAGGGCGCTGCCTGTGCCAGGTGCCCCTCCAGCCGGCCGCCGCACTCCGCTGTTACCTGTGGCCCAGCCCTAGCCGGCCTCCCTCTGCTGCCCGGGGCTGTGCCCGCACCCCGACTCTGGATACGCCTCAGGCGGGGCGCCCCGCCCTGCTGGTCCAGGCCTGGTCCGGTCTTGGGGCGCGGGGGCCAGTGGGCTGGGCCTCGTCTCCCAGCGCCTCGCCAGGGGGCCCGAGGGCTGGTGCGGGGGCCCGTTGGCCGATGTGCAGGTGCCTGTGAGCCGTCAGCGTGCTGGGGCGCTTCTGAGCCCCATGATTCTTGGGGGCGGTGCCACGCCGAGCAGCTGTGTGATGTGGGCATGTGCTGGGTCGGAGCGGGGACAGACCAGCCTCTGCGCTGGCCGAGCTGACGGAGCTCTTGTTCCTGGTGAAGTTGTGTTTCTGGGGTAACTGGCGCATGCTAACCTAGAGCACCTGTACCCGGAGTGGAACTGTCCACTGTGGGTGGAGTGGGCCTGACCCCGGAGTCTCGAGAAGACACAGTGGCACAGCTGTGCGGCCAGGGAAGTGACAAAAGGGACAGAGCGGGCGTGGGGGTGACGGGTGAGGTGAGGCCGGGAGACGCAGGATCGGGCTCCCCTAGAGCACACGGCGCCCCCGAGACTGGAGCAACTCTGGGGGTGCTGTCCCTGGCTCGCTGGCACGCAGCCCGAGGCAGGCAGTTTTGCGGCCACCAGCCTCCGTCCCGAAGTCTGCGCGGACCCTCCTCAGGGCCCGGCTGCGCCTGGTGAGGCCGACGCGCCCAGCGTGGGCACCTGCAGACGTCCCCCGCTAGGTGGGCACCGCCACCTCACGTCCAGGGGCGTCCCTGGGGCGCTCCCCGGCTGGGGAGTCCACAGATGCGGCCCTTGCGCCAGCGGCCGCGTGCCAGGCCCAGACCGGGCTGGTGCAGAAGGGGAGGAGCGGCTGCAGACCAGCCCCCGCGCCGGTGCCCGCTGGGGGTGCCAACGCCTGCCCGAGCCTTTGCCCGGCCTCACTGCTCACGACAGATGCGCCCCCAGCTCCGAGGAGGGGCAGAGTGAGACCCCTGGAACCCAGCAGGGCGACTTCGCTTCTCTCCTGCAGGCTGGGCGCCGGGCGTGTGCCACCAGCTGGCAGGGCACGCGCCCTCCGCCCGCGGGAAGGCCCTCGAGGGCCAGCGGGCGCCGGCAGGGCCTGGTGTCGGCTCCCAGGGCTGGAAGCAGCAACGCGGAATCGGGGGCCTTCCAGGCCACAGCACCCTCTTCGGCTCCCACTCAGAGAAGCAGGTGCCACGCAGGAAGGTCTGGAATGTTCTGGACGCCCAAGAGCCCCGGCCCCGGGGCCGGTCAGTCTCCGCCCTCGGCCTCCGTGTCCGCTGTGCGCAGGGGGCGCTGCGGGGCGAGCTGGGCAGGGCGGGCGCCTTGGTGGCGGTGTGCGGGGTTGGTTCCACCGCCTTTGGGAGCCCACATCTGCCGCAGAGAACTGGGGCGGGGTCCCCGGGATCACCGGCTGCCTGCCGCAGCGCCCACACTGCGTGGGTCTCCAGCGCTGTTCTCTGGCTGCCTTGGCACCTGCCTGAGGCACCCTCACGGCCTGCAGGCTGCTGGGCCGGCCCTGGGAGTCCCGGTGTGGCAGCCGGCCCTGGCGTGGGCAGTGCAGTTTGGCCACAGGGACACTTGGCGACGTCCAGGTCACTTTTCATTGTCCCGGGGGCGCTGCTGGCACCGGCTTGAGGCCAGTGCCACTGCCACTGGGTGGGTGGCCCTGCCCGCCGCTCCTGCTGCCAGTGCTGGGCTGTGGCAGGCTGTGCCCACATGTTGCGGGGGGACCCCCACCTGACGGTGCCCCAGGGCTGTGCGGGAGCCCCTGCATTTCTCTGGAAATTAAACTGACCCCTATATGGACCCAAGTCCAGGGGAAGGGGCAGGGGAGGGGCTGGTGAGCCACAGAGGGGCATGCTCAGCCCTGCCCTGTCCCTGAAACGGGCGCTCCCGCTGGCCGGCCTGGGGCCCACCTGGCTGACCAGGGCCCCCGGCCACCGTGCACCCTCTGGGGGGGTGCTTAGAGGCCCCAGGGGCCCTTCCCGGAGGGCCTTTTTCACTGGTGCCCGGAGCGGGTGCCTGTCTGAGCAGGACCCCCGGTACCTGTGCGTCTCCAGCCTGTGCCAGGGGCTGGGCCCCGCCCGCTCCATGGCCCCCCACCCCGCCCAGGCAGTGGTGAGGGGCCTGAACCAGCATGTGGGCGTGGGACAGGCTGAGCCCAGCCCACCGGGCTGACCCTGGCGGCAAGCAGCGCCTGAGCCGCTCCCGGCCGCTGGGGGGCGCCCGTCACCAGACCACACTAGGCCGCTTCCGCCTGCCCAGCCCCGTCTTCCGGCATGGACCCCAAAGCCGAGGAAAGGACGGCTCTTGGCAGAAGGGCTGGCCGGGGTCCCGGTCCCGGGGGCGGGTGGGGGGCAGCCAGGGCGGGGACTGAGTGCCAGCCCAGGGCCGAAAGCGTGGGAGCAGACTCCACCCCGCCGACCCTGCGCACGGGGCCTGCGCACTCGCGGGCTCCTCCGCTCAGCCCAGAGCCCCCCGCAGCTCCCGCTCCACTGCTGGCCCCCGGCTTGCTTGTCCGGGGGGCAAGAGCCCGCTAGTCTTTCTTTACTGGGCAAGGCTGCCAGGACAGGGCCGTGGGTGGGGGGCCACCCAAAGGAAGGCCCGGCCGGGGGGCGTGGGGCTGAGGACGCGGCCGGCCAGCAGGCGGCAGCGCAGACCGCCCCGGGCGCACAGCCCCGCCCGAGGCTCACCGCACCCCCTCCCCGCCCCGGCCTACCCGGCCGGTGAGACCCCCCAGTGAAGGGTGGGGAATTGGGGGGGCGGAGACTGGAAAGGCCAAAGCCCGTGGGAGTGCGCCGAGGCGGCCGGGACTGGGAGCCGCTTCCGGGAGCGCGGACCCCTAGGCCCAGTGGGGCTGCGCCGGGACATCGCGGGCTGCTGCCGACCGGGAAAGGGGGGCCTCGGGCCTGGGGCTGGAGGTTACCGGATTTCTGGCCTGTCCCCTGGCGCCGCCCACCTCACTGCAGGAGGGGCCCAGCAGAAGCCCAGGCTCCGCCCCGCGCCAGCCGGCTCCTGGATGCCCAAGTTAGGGCCCTGCCGGCCCGGAGCTCCGCCCTCTGCCCACCCCGCCCCTGCCGGCCGCCCCGGCCCTGCGGGGAAGCCCAGCAGAGCGGGCAGCAGCGACCCACAGAAAGTGAGACCGGAAGGCGCAGGCCGCTCGGCCGGAGGGGCGCGGCTCAGACTCGGGCAGGCCAAAACCCTACTTTATTTCAGCATCAGCAACATCTTAGCCATCACAAAAATAAACTCTACCAAGGGCGACAGGAGTCTCTACAGCGAGGCTAAGGCTCAGCCGCCAGGCGGAGAGCGTCGGGGGCATGGCGGGCACTGCCCGGGCAATAAGTTAGGAAGCGGCGGGGCTGGTGGCGGTGGCGGTGCAGGCGGCTTCACTTCTGCGCGGGCACGAGGTCGTCGATGGCCTGGCCCTGCTCCAGCCGCTGCTCCATCTCGATGAGCAGCTTCACGCCGTCCACCACCATCTGCACCAGCTCCACCTCCGAGAAGCCCAGGCGGTCGGCGTTGGAGACGTCGAAGACCCCGCCCACGGCGGCCGTGTCCACGCCCCCTGGGGGGAGAGGCGCCTGGTCAGCGCGGCGCGGGCGGGGGGCGGGGGCGGGGGCGGGGCCACGCACCTGTGCCGCGCTTCTGAAGCCGCAGCCGCTTGAGCACCTCGGGGAACTTCTCGTGCTTGCCCAGGTGCGGCAGCTTGATGTGCACGCCGGCCCGCAGCCCCGTGCCCAGGTTGGACGGGCACGTGAGGATGTAGCCCAGGTGAGGGTTCCACATGAACTCGTAGTTCTTAGACTTGAAGAGCGTTTCAATCTGCAGGGGGAGAAGGCGTGGGGGGCAGGCCTGAGACTCCAGGGCCGTTGGAGAATGGGGGACGAGCCCTGGGAGGGACCCTGGGGTCACAGACCAGGGTCCCCCGACGCCCGCCCCTGGCCTGACCTGGGTGAGGCCGTTGCAGAAGCGGGTGAACACCTCCTTCATGTTGCCCCCCTTCTGCATGGAGATGACCCGCAGGTGGTCCTCCTCGTTGATCCACACCAGGAAGGTCTTATTGTCATTGTGCCTGGGGGGGCACAGTGAAGCCCCTCCCTCACTGCGGCGGGGCACAGCCAGGCTGCGGGGCCCCCCACGTGAGGGATTCCCGCTGCGGGCTGCAGCTGAGCCCAGGCGGGGCTGCTCACTCGTGCATACTCGGGGCGGGAGGAGACCCAGAAGTCCCGGGAAGGTCCCAAAGGAGAGGCCAGCGCGGGCACCCCAGCCAAGCAGCCATGTGCTGCCGGCAGCGGGTGGAAGGGCCGCAGCCAGCCCGAGGGGAGCCCTCCCCAGGGAAGCGCTGAATAGGGGCGCTCCAGCAGCGCGCTCTGCCAGGCGTGGGGGCAGGAGCCTGCGAGTCCCCCACCCCCACCCCGGGAAGCGCCTGCGTCACCCAGCACCTGGCAAAGTCCCCGCGGGCGGGCGGGGGAGGAGGGGCGAGAAAGGCGAGAAAACAAGCGCCAGCTCCCAAGAGGGGTGCAGGAGAGACGCCAACCCGACCTGTCCCCCACCTCCGAGGGGCAGAGGCTCCGCCAGCCAGGGTCTCCTCCCGCACCTGTGCGGCCAAGGTCACCGCCAGGAGACCTGGGCGGCACCAAACCTGTCCCCGCCCTCTTTCTCCGCGGCCTCCGCGGGGCGGGGTGGGGCGGCGGAGGGAGGCGCGGGTTTGGGGTGCCCGCCGAGGGGGGCACGCACCAGATGCCACGGGCGTCGGGCCAGTCGCGGGCCATGCCCGAGGCCAAGAGGAGGGGCGACACGGGCTTGTCGAAGAGGAAGTGGTCGTCGATGAGCTGCTGCTGCTCCGCCTCGGTCATGCCCTTGAGCGCGTAGTACCTGCCCGCCAGGTCGCCGTCCAGGCTGGACAGGGCTGCGGAGGGCGCGCTCAGGGGGGCGCCGCGCCCGCCCGCTCCCCGCTCCCCGCTCCCGCCCAGCCAGTGTGGGTGGACGCGCGCGGCCCCGGCGGCGCCCCAGTAGGAGACCCGGGCCCCGACCGGCCTCGCTGGGCTGCGGGCGCGGGGCCGGGCCTCGGTCCCGCCGGGAAACTGGACCCGGGCGTGCGCAGATAACAGCGCCGAGGCGGCTCGGGTGACGGGTAAACAAGCCGGGCGGGGACCGGGCCGGGCGGCGACGGGGCCGGGGCCGGGCGGGGCGCGCGGCGGCCGACCCTACCTTCCACCGCGAGCTTCTCGATGGCGCGGCGCTCCCCGCGGCTGCAGTGCGGAGGGAGGCAGAAGCCGCGGATGCTGCGGCCAGTGCGCACCCGCGAGCTCAGCACGTAGTTGGGGTCCAGGTCGTCGCCGCCCTGGGAGCCGAGCGGGGTGAGCGCCGGGGGAGGCCCGCGCAGCCCCGCCCGCCGCCCGCCGCCGCCGCGCGCCGCACCTGGAGGTTGTCGGGGTTCAGGTCGGTCTTGTGCTCGTCGCCCGGCTTGTAGCCGCCGTGCCGGTCCTCGATGATGGGGTCGAAGAGCTCCTTGAACACGTCGTACGACTCCTCGTCGCCCGCCACGCAGCCCACGGTCATGATGTAGGGGTGGCCTGGGGGGTGCGGGGTGACGTCACTGTCAGGCCGAGCGAGCCGCGAGGACCCGCTCAGGCGGGGGCGCTGGAGCCGGCCCGGGGTGTCCGGAGCCCGCGGCCCCCGACCCGGCCCGCGGCGCGCGTACCCGGGTTGTCCACGCCGGTCTGGATGACGTCGTCCAGCGTGAAGCCGCTCGGCGTGCACTTGGCGCGCAGCTCGGCGTACAGCTCGGGGGTCAGCACCTTGGCCATGTGGTTGTTGTGGCTGCTGAGGTCGGGGAACTCGTCCTCGGCCGGGAAGCGCAGCTTCACCGCGTTGTGGCTGTTGGAGAAGGGCATGGCGGCGGCGGCTGCGGGGAGACGCGGGGTCAGCGGGGACGCGGAGCACCGGGCTTCCCGGGGGCCCGCACACCCCCCGGGGTCCCCGGGACGAGACCAAGGACAGCGGGGCCCGCGGCGCGCGCCAGGACGCGCCAGCCCGGCCCAGGACCCCCGGCCCGCGGCGCGCGCGCCCCACGCGTCCGAGCCCGCGCGTCCAGGCGCGGGATGCCGCGAGCCCTCGGCGCGCAGCGCCCCCGCCCGCCGCCCCCAGGCCCCGGGCCCACTCACCGGGCGTCCGGGCGGGGCGGGGGCGCTCGGTCCTTTGCAACTGCGGGAGCCGCGCAGGAGAACAGCAGCGGCTCGGCTCGGCCGCGGCTCTTAAGGGACGCCACGCGGGTCGCCCATTGGCCGCTATTTATAGCCCATTCATTCCATTGGCCCGCGCTGCGGGGTGGTGCCGCCGCTTTGTCCTCCGCCCGCAGCCCCCGAACCCCCCCAGGCCGCCCATCCCGGCTGTACCCCCGCTGGGACCCCAGCAACCCACCTGCCCCGCCCGGCGCCCGCCGCGACACCGAAGCTGGAACCTCAGACCCTCGGACAGGCTGGTGTGTGCGCGCATACGCGCCCGCGCGCGCACACACACACACAGCGGGGCGGGAAACTGAGGCCGGTGAGACACCCTGCCTCGAGGACGCTTGGGCTCGTCTGCACCCGGACCCTTGCCTTCCCCTGTCCCGCCAGGCCCCGCCCTAGCCTTGGCGAAGGGCCAGGCGCGAGCGCCCAGCGCTTCCGCAGCAGACACTGCCCCCCCAGCCCCGCCGGGTCGGCGCTGGCCCAGAGCCGCCGACCTTCCTCAAGGTGCCCGCAGGCATCTCCCGAGCGATCTTGGTGCAGAGCGAAAGCGCGCGCGGAGGCGCCGTCTGGCTGCCCCCCTACCTCGCAGGCGACCGGGGTGCCTTGACCTTGGCCAACCCCCAGGGATCTGAGGGGAGACCCTGGGTCCAGGGGCCCCCTCCCCAGTAGGTGCGTGAAGGCCCAGGGGCGCTAGGGAAGGCCCAGCCTGGCTGAGGCCCTGGCCCTCTCCTCAGGGGTCAGGTTTATCTCAGGCCCCACCCCTGAAGGAGGGCCCCAGAGACTCCCAGGAACCATGGGAGGAAACGCAACAAACAAAAAGCATATGTGAAAGTTTAAAAAAACAACGCACTAAAAATGGGGTTCCGCAAAGCAAAAGGACAGCAACTGTCTCATCCACCACCCCCAACACACCCCGGTTGGCAAAACATGAAAGACTGACAGGGCCGGCACTGGCTATGGGCTGGAATGTGGGGAGACAGGCGTCCACACGCTGCTGCAACTGTGAGTTGCTACATCCTTTCTGGAGAGTGTGGCTGCTGGTGAGCCGCACGCCCCCTGCCCCCCTGCAGGAACCTCACCTGCAGGAGGCTCAGCCCTCTGCTTGCAGCCCTGAGGGCACGGTGGGGAAACAGGCACCAGCACATTCCTGGCTGTCCAACCCCCCTGGGGGCGGCTGGGGGCGGACCCTGGGCGGCATAGTATGCAGCTGCAAACAAGCACCCTGGCACGCTCGTGGCTGGCGCCCGTCATGCGCTGTCTGCATCACAGAGCGGGAAGTGCACGTTCAACAAAATCCCTCCTGCGGCTGCGCAGGGAGCTCAGTGGGGCAAGATGAGCCTGGCACCACTGTCAGGAGGGAAGGGGGCCAGGAGATGGGGAGAGGGGCACCCCGGCTGGTCAGGGCAGAGCAGGAGTCCGGGCGCTTGGCGAGGAGAAGGCACCAGAACAAGACCGGGGAGGACAGAGCCCGCAGACCTGCGAGCCGGGGCGCGGTCTGGCCTGGCTGTCCCGTGGTTACTGAAGAGGGGCTCCTGCCTCTCCCTGTGCCCGCCTGGGCGTGCTTTGACCTGTTGGGCTTTCAGACCAATAAAACAAGCCCGCAGAGAAGGCCGTACGTGAGAAGGCGAGCGGCCTGGGCTGCACAGACGGCAGGTGTCCCTAAGCCCGAAGGGATTTCTGCACACCCTGCCCCCAAAGCCCCTTCCCCCAATTTTAGAACTATCCGCAGCTGCCCTCCCCACCTCCCCTCACGGGCTCAAGTTTCTGCTTCTGGAAACTGCTGGCCCTGCAGGCTTTAGACCCGGTGGGGGCGGGGAGCACGCACCCAGGGCTTCCTCTTTGTCTTCAGCCTGCAGAGCTGCTCCCACAGCCTCCCCTCCCCCCCGCCACCCAGGGCCTGACCAGCTGGGGCGTGCAAGGAGGGAAGGACAGTGTTCCCGCCCCTCCGCAGCCAGGTCCAGACTGGAGAGGGCATCAGAAAGCCGGGCTGTCCGGCTCAGGGTCAAGCCAGCAATGTTCAGCCCCCTGAGCTGGGCCTTGGTCCCCCCTTTGCACATAAGCAAGAGGAGAGCAGAGGGTGGGCAAGGAGGTGCCAGGGAAGGGGCTGGGCAGCCCCACAGCCCTGAGCGCTGGGCCCT
Source organism: Scalopus aquaticus (assembly GCA_004024925.1). Taxonomy (NCBI): domain Eukaryota; kingdom Metazoa; phylum Chordata; class Mammalia; order Eulipotyphla; family Talpidae; genus Scalopus; species Scalopus aquaticus. Next base: position 56,932 of record PVIJ01007547.1, read on the forward strand.
GTGTGCCAACAAGACCGGGGCCACCCTGGGACTTCCGAGGAGACGGCCTGGACTCAGGCAGACAGCGGTGGTCAGAGCTGTGATGGGGCAGTCGGCGCTGTCTGGGCGCCTGCGTGGCCCCACAGCAGGGGAGAATCGAAGGGTGCCAGCCTCCACCTGGCCAGAAGCACAGCGCCCCCAGCAGACCAGCCCTCTCCTGCGGGTACTCCCTGCTCCCCAAGGCCCACAGGAGCCGGTTTGGCGGCGTCAGGTAAGAAGCTGCTGACATCACCCTGTCGGCCTGTGGTCCAAGTTCCTCAGAAATCACACCTGACTACACATTAACCACCAGGCTGGAGCAGGGTGGGGGGCCCCGGCCCTGGAGGAGGGTGGGGCGCCTACAGTCGCCTCCTGGCTTTTCATTACACACCTGGGCCTGCTCAGCCAGGTGGGCCCCGCACAGGGCGGCAGACTCAGGCTGAGCAGGCAGAGGTGGCCAGGGTCCAGGCAGGGCCTGGACCGGCCTGAGCCCGTGCAGGTGCCGCCAGCATGGGCAGGCTTTGCCTCTTGCTGCCCTGGTCCTGAGCTCCGCTCGACCCAAAGGGGAAGCTGGTTGGGGCAGGGGCAGGGGCTGCCCTGGGCTGGTCCAGGAGGAGGGACCTCGTCACCTGACCACTTCTCCCCTCCGTGTTCTTTACTTTGAACCTGCGCTGGTTCTCTGGAGCCAGGTTTTCGGATTTAAACCCCAGTCCCACTTTGGCCACATTGGCTGCATGACCTTAGACAAAGGACTTAACCTCTGAGTCTGTTTCCTGCCTGCACAGGGGGCCCCCCTGACAGACTGTGGGGGACACAGCGACACTTGCACAGGCTTCACAGCAGTCTTTCTGCCTAGGGGGCTCCAATATGCAAACTCTGCCTGAGGCCAGGGGGCCCCCGCTGGGGCTGGGGCCTGGGGGAGGTGGGTAGGTGCTTGAGGGCTGCAGCTGAGCAGTGGGGCTAGCTCAGATGGGCGAGGGGCAGCTCTGGAAAGGCTGCCTGAAGGAGGGGCCGCTGAAGGAGCAAGTTGGGCCCAGACAGAGGCAAGTGGGAAGTCGGGAGCACAGGAAACCAGGGAGTCACCAAGTCCTAATTTAGACTCTGGGGAGCCCCAGCCCCAGCTCCACACCGCAGCTGCGGCAGGGAGAGATGGAAAGTGGAGATCCCCGGGGCAATTAGGGGATGATTCAGGCCGGTGCATCACGAGGGGTGATGCGGGCCCCTGGAAGCGGCTGCGGCTGGCAGGGTGTCTGGACGCTGAGACAGCGGGCAGGGAGGCCCGCGTGCTGGCCCCACAGGGGCAGGACTGGGGCTCCGGGAGGGGCTGTGCCACCGTGCGGTCACCGCCAGGATAGAGCAGCCCGGGCCCGGGCGGTAGTCCCAGCCCGCAGCCGCCGGCCCTGGGCGAGGCCTGGCGGGCTGGGCGCGGTGGGTCCGAGCCCCGGCCGTCTGCAGCGCTAACGGACCGCCGGGTCCCAGCAAGAGCTGAGGGCGTTGGCAGCGGGCCCTCCCCGCGCTCCGCAGGGGCCGGCCGAGCCCAGCGGGCTTGCTCCCCGCCCCCGGCCTGGCCTCGGACGCGAGGCGCCGCGCACCGGCTGTCATCACAACGGGGCGCGGGAGCCGGGGCCGACCCCTTGTCGCGGGGAGGCGGGCCCGGCCGGGGGCCGCCTCCGCAGAGCCTTCCAGAACGCCGGCTCCGGCCGCCTCGGCCGGCCGGGCTAGGAGACCCGCCGCTCCACTTTCCGGGCCCGGCAGGGGCGGCGCGGGCCGTGACGTCATCGGCGGGCGCCCGAGCCGGAAGCGCGAGCGCCGTGCGCAGCCACGTGCGGGAGCGCGGAGCCGGGCGCGGGGGCGCGGTGAGGCTCCGCGGGGGAGGGCGCCCGGCCGCGCGCTCAGGCCTCCCCAGCCCCCAGGCCCGCCGCCCCCGCGGGTCCCCTGGTCGCCCCTGCCCGGTCCGCCCCGCGGGCCGGAGAGAGGCCTGGTCTGGGGCGACCTCGCTGACCAGGGCTTCCCCCCCCCCAGGCAGCTGGCGAACGGGGCCGGCCGGGAGCGGGGTGGTGGAGGGTTCGGGCCTCCCTTGGGCCTCCTCGGACAGTCTCCTCCGCACCGCCAGGCCTCAGTCTGGCCCGCGCAGATCTGGGCTGCGGGCTCCAGAGGGCAGGCCAGGGTGCCGCGCTGCCTGGTCCCCAGGCGCCGCCCGCTCCCCGCGCCTCACGCGCTCTTGCCTTCACACGCCTCCCAGGTCCCTGCACGCACCCGGCCGCAGCACCATGAGCTTCGTGGCGTACGAGGAGCTGATCAAAGAGGGTGACACGGCCATCCTGTCCCTGGGCCACGGCGCGATGGTGGCCGTGCGCGTGCAGCGGGGGGCCCAGACCCAGACCCGGCACGGCGTCCTGCGGCACTCGGTGGACCTCATCGGCCGCCCCTTTGGTTCCAAGGTGACCTGCGGCCGGGGTGGCTGGGTGTACGTGCTGCACCCCACGCCGGAGCTCTGGACGCTGAACCTGCCCCACCGCACCCAGATTCTCTACTCCACCGACATTGCCCTGCTCACCATGATGCTGGAGCTCCGGCCCGGCTCCGTGGTGTGTGAGTCCGGTGAGTCCCGGTGGCCTGCGCTCTGAGAGCAGGCATGAAGGCGGAGGCCAGACCCGAGGCCCAGGCGGCCTGCAGCCCCTTCCCGCAGGCAGGCCTGGCCACTCTCCTTGTTCTAGCGGCGTCTTTGAGGGTGGCCGCCACAGGGAACGGGGCAGGGGCTGGGAAGCTGCCCCCAGCAGGAGTGATGGGGCTGGACCCAGCGTGGGTGAGCCTTGAGGGTCGCCCCGCCTGGCGCTGACCAAGGTGCTGACCATCACTCCCTAGCCCTGTTGCGGAGAAGGGGGCCCGCCCAGCACTTGCTGACTGCGGCCGGCGGAGTCCCAGGCCAGGGCTCCCAGGTGCCCCCACCGGGCCCTCTTCACCTTTGGTGACCGTGACCGCCGTGCTCCTGCAGGCCAGGGCCTCTGCTGGCGGCCAGCGGGTCAGTCCTTACGCGCCACGTGCACGCTCTAGGGCCTGAGGTCGGAGGCGGGCGGGACTGGGCAGAGCCAGCCGAAGCGCAGCGCCGGGGGGGCCGCCGGTGGCAGGTGGGCAGCGGGCCTGGGCACCTGCTCCACCCAGTGAGAGGAATGTGGCCAGTGGGCACGCTCTCGACCCCACTGATGCCAGATGCCCCTGTAGGAGCCGTGGGTCAGCCCTGTGCCAGACCCGGCTCCTGCTTTGGGGGGGACAGCTGGCCGGTGTCGCCAGCCTGGGCCACGGATTGCTGGGAGGCTCCTAAACTGGGGCCTGGTTGGAGGGGACTCAAAGGTGCCTTCCTCAGCCGGCACAGCCAGGCGGCCTCTCCGAGGAGGGACACTGCATAGTAAACGCTGGGACGGAGGCAGCTCCCCGAGCCCGGGAGGGCGTCCTACCGAGGGAGAGCCGTGCAAAGGCCCCGGGGTGGGAGCTGTGCCTGGAGAGGGGACGAGGTGTGGGAGATTGGGCGGCGGGGAGCCTGCCCTGGTGGTAGGTGGGGTGGGTGATGTCCACGGCAGACCGGAGGCCCGTGGGGGCGGCCCGCGGGGGCCGAGGAGGAGCGGCTCACAGCCGGGAGGATCCAGAGGCGACGTGGGGTGCGGGAGGAGTGAGCTGTGGCAGGTCGGTCCCCGTGGCCGGTCTCAGGAGGTGAAGCAAGGCGAGAGCAGAGCGGCGCCCATGTGGGGGGCGCGGTGGGTGCAGCCGGGGCGGTGGAGCTCGGGCCTGGCCGCCGGGGAGGAGAGGCGGCCTCCCGCCTGTGCCCGCTGGCCGACGCTAGGTGGCTAAGCTCCTGGGCCCTCTGCGGGTGCCGCCAGGGTGAGGCCCGCCTGACCCCGTCCTGCCCGCAGGCACCGGCAGCGGCTCCGTGTCCCACGCCATCATCCGCACTATCGCGCCGACCGGCCACCTGCACACGGTGGAGTTCCACCAGCAGCGGGCGGAGAGGGCCAGGGAGGAGTTCCAGGAGCACCGCCTGGGCCGCTGGGTGACCGTGCGCAACCAGGACGTGTGCCGCAGCGGCTTCGGCGTGACCCACGCGGCGGACGCCGTCTTCCTGGACATCCCGTCGCCGTGGGAGGCCGTGGGCCATGCCTGGGACGCCCTCAAGGTGGAAGGTGTGTGGGACTCTGGGCTGGCTGTCGGGAGGGGGCTGCAGGCGGCCTGGGGAGGGCGGCTCCCGCTGGTGGGCCTGGGCCGGGCTCAGAGAGGGTGCCTGTTTTGGGGCCAGGAGGGCTGCAAGAAGCGTCGTCGGGCCTGCTGGAGCCCCTGCCCGGCCGGGCCCCCACCCCCACCCCGAGGTGAGGTGGGAGATGTCTGCAGGCCCTGGGGAATGTGGCAGCCCCACCAGCCCCTTTTAGGGAAGAGCGGCGCGCAGGCGGAGCTGGCTCCCAGCCAGGGAGGTGCTGGGTTTTTCCCTTTTCTGGAGAAGGAGCTCAGCTCCCAGCGCCTGCCCCTCCCCCAGCGGGAGGATGCCGGGGGAGGGGCTGCCCAGGGCAGATGTGGCCTGGCTCCAGTGCCCAGCGGCCAGGACCCTGCCCACCTCTCTGATTGGACCCCCAGCCTGGTCCTGCTGAGCTGGCCCCTGGCCAGGTAGAGGGGAGGCTGGCTCCCCCACTTCTAGCTGTCCTGCTTTGCCCTGGACACCTGCGGGCCCTCCCTGCTCGGCAGGCCCAGCCCCTGCCCCAGGCAGCCGAGTGCCCCTCGTGACCGGTCGCGATGCCAGGCTGCTGCCAGGGGCTGCCCAGGGAGCCTTGCCTTCTGTCCCCTCCCAGGTGCCTGTCCTGGGCCTGCTTGCTCTGGCCTGGCAGTGTGGCCAGCGGCCCCTGCTCTCCAAACCGCGCTCCCTGGGGGCAGCCGGCCCCTGCCCGCTGCTTTCCCTCCGCGCATCCCAGCAGGGTATCACCACGCCAGGTGCAGGGTGTCCAGGCCGCGCCTGCTCCCCCCAGCCCCGACTCCCCTCCCCTCCGTGCGGACCCCGGGGCGAGGCTGCCGGCCCTGCTGGGAGGGCCCGGAAGGGACTGGCGGCTCCCGCCCCCACCCGCAGCTCCTCTGGGGGTGGGCGCCTGTTCCCGGGAGCAGCGACAGCCTCTAATTTCCTGTGACGCAGCGGCCCCCGAGCCGCGCACCGGTGCTCTGAGCTGGCGTCGGCGGCTGCCAGGCCCGCTCTGCCTGACCCTCCTGCTGCCGGGCTTGGGGCCTCACGCGGCCCGGGCTGTGGCCTGGGGGATCAGGGATTGGGCTCGGGCCGGGCCTGAGGAGGGGCGGGAGGGGTCTCCTCCCAGGCCCGCTCCCGCCCGAGGGTGTGGCCGGCCCGGGAGGCCCCCTGACCCAGTGCCCGCCCTGCTGCCCACAGGTGGGCGCCTCTGCTCCTTCTCGCCCTGCATCGAGCAGGTGCAGCGCACGTGCCAGGCGCTGGCGGCGCGCGGCTTCTCGGAGCTCAGCACGCTGGAGGTGCTGCCCCAGCTCTACCACGTGCGCACGGTCAGCCTGCCCCCGCCCGACCTGGGCGCCTGCCCCCGCCCCGACGCCGGCCCCTTCCGCAGCGGCACCCCCATGAAGGAGGCCGTGGGCCACACCGGCTACCTGACCTTCGCCACCAAGACCCCGGACTAGCCGCGCCCGCCAGGAGCGCGGGCCGGCCTCAGAGAGGAGGGGGCCCCGGGCGGAAGGGGGCAGGGGAGCGCGTCCCGCATGCCCGCCCGTTACCGCCACGCGCGGGGCTGCTGCTGCGACGAGGCGCCCACTGCTCAGGCCCTCGCCCGCGGGTGCGCGTCCAGGCGAGCCCTTCCCGGGGCCCCGGAGCAGACCCAGCCAGGGGCCTGCCTCGCCACGGGGTGTCCCCACGCGCCTCCCTTCTGGGCGACACACACGTCCTCACTCGGGAGCCCGCGGGGCCCTGCCAGTCCCGCCCCAGCCGGGGGGACCCCCAGCTGTCCGACCCCGGAGCTGTGTGCACCCCAAGGCCCAGGGACACTGCCTTTGCCGTCGCCTCTTGAGGGAGCGAGTGTCCCGGGTGCCGGCTGACCCTCGGCCTTCTGGACAGAAATAAACGCTGCTGCCCCCACACACTGACTGCCCCCCGCGCCCGGCTGCCCAGCACAGCCCCTGGCCCCTCCTGCCTCTCCCTGCCCAGCGCGGGCACTGCCGTCCAGACACCAGGACGGCGGCCTGGACGCGGCGGACAAAGGCGCGAGTGTGTGGCCGCCCCCGCCGCCGCAGAAAGGGCCGTTTGTCCCGGGGAGGGGAGAGTGTGTCCTGCCCGGAGCCCAGGCCCTCCCGCGTCCACCTGGCCCTCAGCCCGGCCTCCCGGCGTAGGCCTGGGCTGCTTCACGCCCCACAGGGCCCCCAGCCCGTCACCCCCAGACCAGCGCCGGGCGCTGCGGGGACCCGCCGCGCGCGACCAGGGCTCCCCTCCCGGAACCTGCAGGCGTCAGCCAAGGGCCTCACCAGGGGGGACCCGCGGGACAGGCCGGGGACGTCAGTGCGCAGCTGCCCCCGGTTACCAGCCGGCCTGCCCCGGGTCTGTGAGCTGCAGGGGCCTCGCCAGCAGCAAACTGCGTCCTCCCAGGCCCCTGCGAAGCCCGTTCCCGGCCCCGCCACCTGCCTGGGGGCGTCCGCACGCCGCCCCTGCCCCTGCCCGGGCAGGCCCACAGTGGCCCCGGCCCAGCCCCAGGCTGTGGGCAGAGCGGCGGGCGCCCCGGAGGGAGGGAGGGAGGGAGGGCCGGCTGGCCGCAGTGCGTGAGCCCGTGGCAGGGTAGCGCTGCCGCCTCCGGGCTGGTCACAGGGCGAGGAGTCACTGGAAGTTCCCTGCCCGCCGCGCGCTCACCATGGCCTCACTTTTTCCTCGGAAATTTCTGGCCCGCGCCCCAGCCCTCTCAGCACCTGGGCAGGCCTGTGCAGACGGCCGCCCCCGGCAGGGCCACAGCTGCTTACAGGGCCCGGGCCAGGCGCTCTGCCTCCAGCCGCCGCCCGGAAGCCCCGGCGCTACCACTCAGGCCTCACCCCCTGGAGGGCCTCCCCTGGGAGCAGCGCCCCAGCCTGGGACCCCCCTGGTCAGGTGTGGGGGGGGTTGATGAGGGACACCAGGCCCCTGGGGATGTGCCTTGTCTAGCAGAGGGGGACGAGGGGGGTGCACTGCCCTTTGAGGACAGGGCTCCCCCTCGCCCCGCTGCCCCCTCAGCGCTCCCTCGCCCGCAGCTTTCGCAGCCACCACCCTCCTGTTCTCCCAGGCCTGAGGGCTTGGCCCAGGGAGACCGTGCCAGGCCTCCCATGCTGCCCACGTGCAGGCAGACAGGACTGGCCAGCACCCGGGCCTCCTGCCTGCCTCCACCAGAGCCACCCCCACATGTCAGACCCTGCCCGGGACCCCCAACTTGCCAAAGCAAGAGGGAGTCCTGCAGGAGGAGAAACCATGGAGGGCTCCCCAGAGGCGGTGGTGCTGTCTGGCCACAGGCGGGCTCCAGGCAGAACTCCCCCAAGCCTGAGAATGAGGTGGAAGCCAGGGCAGAGGTGCCAGCTGGTGGGGCGCGGTGGTGGCCCCAGGGCCCTGGGCTGGCCCCGCCTTCACTGCCCACAAGGACGGGGGGTGGGGCTGCGGGAGAGCAGGTGTTGCCCCAACACGCGACCTCCGTGCTCACGGAGCATCTCAGTGACTATGATCGGGAGTGGGAGCTGCTGCCGCCGCCGCCACCTCCAGGAAGCCCCCCTCCCTCATTTAAGATCCAGGGCCAGAGTTCTGTAGCCAGGACTGGGGCCACTTGCACTTTGCAATACTTGAGCAGTTTTTTCATCTTCTGAGGCACTTGAAAAGGTTATCAGGACAATGGTACGTTGAGAGTTTTCCAGAAAACCCACACCAGGCAGTCGGTCACTGCTTATAGCTAGCTGTGCGACGCAGCAAAGCTGGAGGACGCTGCCTGGCTGGGCGCAGGTGGTGGCTGGTCCAGCCCACACGTTCCGGGCAGGTGCATCTGTCAGCTCTCACCTCTGCCTGGCTGCATAACAAACAGCCCGAGCTCAACTTCCTGGCAGCAGTGGGTCCCTCCCTGGGGCCTGTGTCAGCTCTCGGCGCCCTCAGCCATGGGGGGCGAGCCCCTGCTTCTGCTCCCGCCCTCCCTCCCTGGTGGCGGGTGGGCTCAGGCACTGGTAGGGTGTGGGGCTCAGCCTGTGGGCACAGGGGACCCGGGCTCACAGGTCAAGTCAGGGTGGAGGGGCGCCCTGCGACCCCAGGGAGGAGCGGCTGCTCGGCCCGCGGCTGCTGTGCGCCTGGCGCTGCTGCCTCCACGCGGGGCGAGGGCGTTTCAAAGTCAGGCTGCCTCGGAGCCACCGCGTCGGCGGAGGGAGTCGCTGCTCCCACCCGGCCCAGAATAGCTCGAAATTGGGTCACACTTGCCGAGAGCTCCGGTCACAGCCTCCAGCCCTTAACAATAATCAGCTTTCTCCTGACATCTGTCCCTTCCAAGAGGGGGCAGGCTCCGTTTCAGCAGAAGCAGAGGAGGTGGGTCAGGCGGGGGAGTCTATTCGTGCGGGCTCGTCCCGTCCTGCGCCGGTGGGGCCTGGGGCCTCTGCTGACCCGGCCTGCCCTCTGCCTCCCCCTCCTGCCCACCCTGCTGCTCCCCCAACCCCCAGCACCCAGCAGCCCAACCTGGGGCCGGGTGGGGGACACACTGGGCACCAGGCTCTGCTAGGGCTGGAGTGAAAGCTTTGTGTGTGCCGGGCCCTGGAATCTCCCTGAGCCCCCGCCCCGCCCCCCAGCCCACCATGAACAGCTCAGCATGGTGGGCTCAGGGCCCGGCGCCCCAGGGGTACAGAAACAAGTCATCGTGTCTGGGGACATAGCGTGGCGTGGGGCCTGGTGCCCTGCTGATGTGCATTTGGCGGAAGGAAGAAATCTTGGGGAACCTTTCACCAGTCAGCTTTCAGCCTTCCCACCCCCAGTCTCTGTTGCAATGTCCTCCTCATGGATTCGCCCTTCCTCCAGCCTGGGGCTGGCCTTCCCTTTCCAGGCCAACCCTGGGCTGACTTCTGAAGCCCAAGCCAGGACCCTGGGCTGAGAGGCGGGGCTGTGGTCTGGGAGGGAGGGCTGCGAGGCCTGCTCTGCCACCACCCACCAGGACCGGCCCCTGCGTCCCCAAGAGTACGAACCTCCGCGGCCCAGACCTCCTCATGGCGAGGTGTTCATTAGAAGGGTTCCCCAGCTGATCTGAATATTAGAGTTTGAGAAGCACTGTTTGGGCCCATCTTTGTTCCCTCTTCACCTCAGTCACTAGGAAGCTCGGAGGCAGAGCTGGCAGGGCACAGCACTCCAGCTTACTTCCCACCCATCTTTTCCTGATGTCTCACCCACCTTCTCCCAGAGTGATCTTGGGAGAATTGAGGTGGGCAGCCCACATCCACATTGACCTGGGTACACTGTCACCAAGTGGAGGCGAGACCCATCCTTGCCAATACCCAGCTGTATATCCCTACATTTCTGTTGTGCTTTATTTCTTTAACCCTTGCAGCCCCAAGGGGCAGTGTCCCAGGGTACAGAGCTCTCCTGAGCTTTGGTTACAGGGCTGTTCACCGAAGAAGCTGCAGTTGGTGACAGGCCATCCTGAGCCCGGGGACCTCAAGGGAAGGCAAATTCCAGGCCCATTCCAGACCTGCTGAGTCTGAGCTTGGTGAGGGGCTATGCTCTCCCCAGAGGAGCCCAGAATATCTCCACACAGCTATTTCCTCTCATTTTCTTTCAAAGATTTATTTATTCATGCGTACAAAAACTGAAGTGTAGGTCAGAGGTGTGTGGTGTGAGAGGGATCCCCAGAGACAGAGTGGGGAGCAGAACAGGTGGATCCACTGAAATCCACGACTGAAGGGAGCAGCAGGGAGACGGGGGGCTTCTGTGCCCTGTGGGAAGCTCCCTGGCCAGGAATCGAACTCGTGCTGCAGTGGCTGAGACAGCATCACAGGCTGAGACTTAACCCCTGCGCCCCCAGGGAGGCCCCTCTCATTTCTTAAAGCCGACAAACACCCTGATGCCGGCCTTGCTGCAGCTCCCCGGCAGCTCAGGCGCTTGTGGGGAGCCTGCACCGCTGCAGGGAGCCCCTCCTCCTCTGGGCACCGCTGTGGCTCCCGGAGGCCGGTCCTGCAGTGGCCGGGGGGCAGCGGACCGCTGGGTCCTGCTTCCGGCAAAACAAATGTTTTATTTTACACAGGAGACAGCCGGGTAGTCTGGCGCTGGTGGCTTCCAGTGTGCCAGGACACGCGGGCACGTGGGGCGGGGCCGTCTCGGGCGCGGGGGGCATGGGGGACAGGAGCCGGACTGGGCGATGGGAGGTTTGTTCTGTGATTCTCTGCGTTTGCCTTTCTTTGACCTTTCCCAGAAAAAAGCTTGTTTAAAAAAAAGGAAAAATACCGGGAGCCCCATCAGCCCTTGGTGCCCCCGCCCCGCCCCCGCTCTCTGGGCCGGGAAGAAGCTGGCCTGAGACGCCCTTTCAGGACCCCGCCGCCCTCCTCCCCCAGGCCACCAGGCTCCCCCAAGTTGGAGTTCGCCAGATTTGGGGTGCAGCAGGTGACTGGGTGGCCGACACGTCACGTGAGAAGGAGTCTCGAAACCCAGGGACACGCGGGCCCTGGCCCCGCCCTCTGCCTCTCGCTCACTCACGCGTGGGGGGTTGGGAGGCTGTGGGGGTCTGTGGGCACCCACAGAGCCGGGCCAGCACGGGGCACTCGGGGGGCCCTGGTGTCCCACCTCGGGAGCTCGGTCACTGGGGGCCGGACACAGTGCGCTGCGGTCGGCCATGGACACACTGGCCAGGGCTCCGAGGGCTGAGGAATGCGGGAGCCCCAGGGCGGGGACAGTGGGGGTGTCAGAGGCTCGTTGCTAAGTGACGGGCACAATGGACATTCCAGGCGGCTGGCAACGGGGAGGAGGAGCCATTCTCAGCGGGAGGATGAGGGCCTGGGCCCCAGCCCGGGCAGCATGCAGATGGCCTGGCAGCAGGCCTGGGCCCAGCCCCCCCCCAAGCCCCAGCCTGGCCCCGGCCTCGGGCAGGCTTGCTGGCCTGCCCTCCAGGGCCTGTGTGCAGAGCTCTCAGTAGAGCTGAGAGTTTTGGGGGCACCCCAGTCCTCAGCCGCACCCCGACCCTATCCCTAGCTCTGGGCTCGGCTCCCGACCTCCAGCCCGGCCTGGCGGAGGCCGCTCTCCTCTGGGCCCGGGCAGCAGCCTGTCTGGCCTGGCCCCTGCTTTGCTTCTGCTCTGCAGCGCCCACTTCCTCCCTCCGTGGAGAGCTTGCTAAGCGCTCAGGCGGTGGGGCCGGCGGACGGCCAGGGCACAGGCCGGTGGCCGCGGAGACCAGTGCCCGTCACTGTCGGCGCTGTCGTGCACTCCAGGGGCGCTGAGGGCTGCAGAGGAAGCCAGCCCCCACCCTCTGGGCTCTTGCAGGCTGACGATAACCACAGGTCCTCAGAGGGGCACAGAGGAAAACAGCCAGAGGGCTTCGAATAGCAGCAGGCACCCCCATGTTCTGGGGTGGGCACCCCGGGTCCTGGGGCTGGGGTTGGGCACTGTGGCCTTGGCTTGGGAGGAGGGGAGGGGCCGGTCCTGCCCCCCCACCCGGTGCTGGCCTCCCAGGGAGCCCCTTCCTGGAGAAGGGGTACAGACACCTCAAAGGCAACTTTCAGCCTCGCGCGCGCCCCTTCCACGGAACAAACTTGTTGCCAAGAGGCAGACCCGCTGCCCCCTCGGCTCACGCCGCGCCACCCCACCCGCCACCTCTGGCCGAGGGCGCCTGGGAGCAGCTCTGGGCCCGGCTGCAGGGGGTTCTGGGAAGTGTCCTGGGGACCCAGACCAGCCGCTGACAGGTCCCCAGAGGGTGGCCAGCGCACGGAGCGGTGGAGCCTGCCTCTGGGGTGCTGCACCCTGGGGGCGGGGCTCCCCTCCCCTCCCCACTCCCTCCTCTGGGAGGAGGTCCAGGCCTCACCGCTGAGCGGCCCCTGGGGTCTCTTCCAGGCTGCGAGCTGGACAAAGCAGCAGCTGCAGGCGGGGCGGGGCGGGGGAGCTGGGGGGCCGCGGCCTTTGTCCGCGGGGCCCCTCCTGGTGACCTCACCACCGGCCGGCCAGAGAAGGGCCCTTTCTTCCCAAAGGCGACCGTTGGGAATCCGCCTGGGACAAAGCCGCGGCCAGGCAGGGGACCAGCAAGAGCTTGGCCCCCTCATGGCATAAATTAGGGGGGGCTGGAGTGGGGGAGGAGACGGCAGCTGCAGCTGGCGGGGGGCTCAGGCATTCTCACGCCCCAGCGGACGAACACCACCCCACCCCGGCTGGGGCCTGCCCCCTCCGGGCCGCACTCCTTCGTCCACGCCGAAGACGGGGCTGGGGCCGGCCCGACATGAGAGCGGCTCGGGGGACAGTGGGGTCCTGGGCCTCCAGAGCTGCCTGCTGAACACACCACCCCTCTGTCCCTGCGGGGGGCAGGGCTGGTCTGGGGAAACTGAGGCCACACAGCAGGCCCGGGCTGGCCAGCTCCCCGGGCCAGGTCAGGAAAATACTCGGTTTTCGCGTGTGCTGTTGGGTGACGTCCAGCCCCATGGGGCCGAGGCCTTCCTGCCCCAGCCCGGGGTTCACAAAGCCGCCTCATAGCCTTGCTGGCCCTCAGCCCTCCCTCCTCGGGGTGCCAACTCCGCACCGGAGCCCTGTGTGGTGTTGGGGTCACCCGCGGCGGCAGGGCCATGTGGCATCTCAGCCTGTGTCCAGCCAGGGTCACCCCGAGTCCCCCGGTCACCCCCTAAGGGCCCCAGATCTCCGCTGGCCGATGCTCACCTCCCTGGACACTGTCCCCATTCCTGAGCGTGCCAGGGCCGCAGGCCAGGTGGGCTTCCTGCAGGAGGAGGAAGCAGCAGGCAGGAAGCGGCCCCAAGGGTCGGGCCGGTCCAGGAGGCAGGCAGGTGGGCTGCGCAGTCCCCAGGGCTCGGGGCCACGCAGAGGGGCGGCGTCCTTGGGAACATGAGCCGCCCCAGCTGGGGGCCTGAGGGGTGCCCCCGGCTTCCCTGAGTGTAGGGGACAGAGCTGGGGTCTGAGTGTCAAGGACACCCCGCTACTGTGGACCTGGCCGTGCAGGGTGGGGGGAGGGGAGGCCTGCAGCGCTGGGCTTGGTCAGGACTCCTGGCCACCCCTGCCCCGAGACTGTCCTGGCTCGGGGGTCCTGAGACCTCCGGGCGTAGTCAGCCGGTGGCACGGAGCGTCCGAGGTTTCCTGGGGTGGAAGTTTCCCAAGCCCTTTCGGACCCTTTGAGCCCACAGGTCAGTGGGGGGGACTCGCGCCCCCCTGCACCAAGGACCCCCATTATGGAGGCGGCTCCGGTTGAGGCCGTGGATGAGGACACTGGTCAGGTGTCCGTGGAGGGGGGGACTGCAGGAGGCCCGAGGCCGGCCAGGCACCGTGCCCACCGGGGCCAGGCACGGCCCCCAGGAGTCGGAGCCGCACCCTCTGCGCGGCAGGCAGGCTGGGGGCGGGGTAAGTAGGCCAGCCCGGTGTTGCCATGGCGCCACTCCAGCAGGCTTCCTCTGGGCTCCGCTCCCAGGACGCCCGGCCAGCAAGGGCCCCGCTGTGCAGGCCCAGCACTCCGCCGCCTCCTGCCACCCACGAGCCACGGCGGGCGTGGCAGCGCCTCTCTGTCCTGCCACGTGACACACCAGTGCCCGCGCGCGCATGCAGTGCACACGGCACACACAGCCGTGCATGCACACCGCACACATAGAGCACACGCACCACGCACATACACAGCACATGCGCACACGGCACACTGCACACACAGTACACATGCGCACACGGCGCACACAGCTGTGCATGCACACCGCACACGTGCACACATCACGCACGTACACACAGGACAAGTGCACATGGCACATGCAGTACACACACAGCACATGTGCACACAGCATACGTAGCACACGTAAACACGGCACACAGCATGTGTACACACACACAGGCACGCAGCACGTGCGTGCACATGGCACACATAGCACGCTGCTCACGTGCACACACAGCATGCGCGGTGCATAGACCCGCGCACATGCCCACCCACACACAGCCGGCACACAAAAATGCAGGACTCAGGCACAGGCAGCGCTCAGTGAGGCTGGGGCCCCAAGGGCTGCCGGTCCCCACCCCACCAGCAGCCTGTGGGGAGAGGCAGGCGGCAGCTGAGACCCTCTGGGCCCCGAGGGCCTCACAGGCCTGGCCCTTGGTGGCGGCTGCTGCCCCAGCCCCCAGGCCTTTGGACCTGTCGCCAGGGGCCTCTCGGCCAGGTCCCGGAGCAGCGTGGCCCGGCCGCAGAACGGCCCGGGGTCCAAGTGGCTGGCATCAAAGGGTGGAGCGCAGGGGCATCTGTGGAGCCAGGTGGCCCCGAGGTCCCTGAGCCCCTGTTGGTGAGGACCCTCCAAGGGTGGCAGGGAGAGGTGGCAGCTGGTGTGGGCCAGGCAGGAGAGTGGGGAGCACCAGGCCCCTGAGAACTACAGGGCCGGAGCCCCACGGCCCTGGTCCCGTCTGACATGGGCGCTGGCCAGGGCACCGAGCACCCCAGAGCCCGGCAGGGGCTGGCTCCTGGGAAGCGGGACCAGCATGGAAAAACAGGCGCCCTCACCCACAGGCAGCCACAGTGGGACGCCACGGCTCCCGCAGTGGCGGCTGACTCCTCGGGCACTGCGCCCGTCCCGGGGGCCCTGCTGTCGTCTGCGCCCCAGGCCCCGGGGAGGGCCCGGGCCCTCAGGACGCAGGCCTGAGCCGCTGGGGACCTGCGTCCTTCCCGCTGTGCCCAGGCAGGGACTCAGCAGAGGAGCGGTGGAGGAAGAGGTTGGGGTCAGCCTAGAGACGGCCAGGGGTCAGCAGGGGGTCAGCCCGCCTGGGGCCTGGTAGGGGCGGGCCTCGTTCCTGGGTGACAGTGGCCGCCCCAAGCTTTGCCTTGGGCAGAGGCCAGTACCACTGAGAGGTCAGTACGGAGGCCAGGAGTTAAGGCCCCCGCTGTGCCCTGGGCCGCCCTCCAGGCCTGGGGGGGGGGGAGGGTGAGGGAGGCCCCACCTTCCACCTGCCTGCTGGGGTGGCAGAGAGCCGGCCTTGGGGGGCGCCAGGCACAGACAGGTGACTGCAGCCTCGGGCACCGTCTGCTGAGCGCCCCCGGCTGCCTTCCCCAGGATGACCCCGTGCCTCTCCCTCTGCCGCTCCTCTGCCCAGCCCCTGCCCTGAGCCAGTCCTGGGGCTGGGGGTACGCTGGGCATACAGCAGGAGGTCCCCTGCTGGGGGGAGGGGCGCCTGGCTGGGGCTGCACCCCCTGCCCCGCCCCCCTGTGGTTGGTTGGCTCCCCAGGACTGTGGACCCCCCAGCTCTCCTCTCTGCAGTGGTCACCGACCTCCTGCCTTAGGCCCCCTAAGCCCAGGCACCCCAGTGAGGCCCAGGATGGAGGGTGAGGCCCAGCTCCGGACGCAGCCCCAGGCCAGAGCACCAGCTCCAGTGGCCAGCGCGGCGCCGTCTGCAGCTTCTGCTCGGTGCGGAGGACGGTGACGCGGCGGGGGCTACCCCGCCTTCAGGTGGTCGCGGTGGCCTGGACCGGGCCGCGCCCTCAGCCCCGAGGGCGGGTCGGGAGCGGCGCCACCCGGCTGGCCCTCCATCTGGGCGCGGGGTGGCAGCCGGACCGTCGGTGGGCCCCGCGCCGCTCGCGGGCGGAGCCGCGCACCCTCCCGGGCAGGTGCATCCGCCGCCCGCGCCCGGGCCCTCCCCGCGTCCCCGCCGCGAACGCGGGCTGCGCGCGCCGCCTGGCGGCCGGCCAGGGCGGCCGGCCGGGGCGCGGGGCCCTCCTAGGGCCGGGCGTTCTGGCCTCCAGCCCGCGGCGGGCTCCGACCTCGGAGGGGCTCTGGGCGCGCGGGCCGGACCCTGGAGGGACGTCCGCGGCAGGAGCCACCGGCCGGCGTGGCGGCCCCGCTGTGGGCTGGCATGGGGGCCTCCTGGGTGAGCCCGACCGCGGGGCCTCCGCTTTGCGGGAGCCTGGAGGCCAGAACGCAAACCCGCCCACCCCCAGCTGCCCACAGCCCCCAGGCGCGGCGGGCCGAGCCTCACCGCACTGCCCGCCGGTCCGCCCTTGTGAGTGACCCACATGGCCAGGCTCGGAAGAGTCTGGGAAGAGGAAAGTGCCCCCCCCAGGAAGAAAGGCCCCTGGCCCCTGGGGGGACACTGAGTGTCCCGGCGGCCCTGGGCTGGGGGCTGCGGGGGGCAGAACAGTGAGACCCGACTGTGGGCCCCAGGGCCAGCACGGCCACTCACAGCGCCAGGCCAGGCACGGGCCCAGGGTCTGGGCGCTTAGGTTCTTCGCACTTTTATTCATTTACTGCTTTTTGAAAAAGATTTATTTATGCATGCATGCAAGAGCTGGGGTGCAGGCCAGAGGTGGGGGGGGTGAGCAGGTTCCCCAGAGACAGAGTGGGGCGCAGAACAGGCAGATCCACTGCCGAGGGGAGCAGCGGGGAGACAGGAGGGTCTGCTGCGCCCTGTGGGAAGCCGCCTGGCCGGGATCGAACTCGCACCGCAGGGGCTGCGATAGGGTCACAGGCTGAGTCTGACCCTGTGCCCCAGGGAGGCCCCCCCGTTTACTGCTTCGCAGCGTGGCAGCGGGTTTGGTCTTGTTTCAGATACTTGCCCCTTCGGTAACAGGCTCCTTTTGCTGCTCGGCCCGCGCCGCCCCCCCCCCCCCGCGGCGACAGCCCCGCCCCCGGCCCAAGGCCCCGCGCGGCCCTCGCTCCGCCTCTCCCGGTTCTCGCGCGGAGCGCCCCCGTGGGCCCCGGCCCGGCCATGGGTGACCGTCTAGCGGAGCGGCCAGCCCCACATGGCCCAGCCCCTGCCGTGCTCCCCAGCGCCCCGCGCGCAGCCCCAGCGCACCCCTGCTTCCCGCTGGCCTTCTTTTTTTTTTTTTTTAAAGATTTATTTTTTATTTATACATACAAGCTGGGGTACAGGCCAGAGGCGCGGGGCGGCAAGAGGGTTCACCAGAGACAGAGCGGGGAGCAGAACAGGCAGACCAGAAACACACTGCTGAGGGGAGCAGCGGGCGAGGCAGGAGAGGTCTGCTGCACCCTGTGGGATTCTCCCCGGCTTGGCGTCGAACTCGCGTCGCCGCTGTCGACAGCTCCACAGCGCGGCGCTTAACCGCTGCGCCACCGGGGAGGCCCCCGCTGGCCTTCTTCCTGCCCGGTGCCCGCCGGGGCTCTGGCCCCACCCCGCCGAGGCCCCGCAGCCGCAGTCCGGGTGTGCCGGGCCGCGCAGCACAGGTGCCCCGCCCCCAGGGCACGTGCGGCGTGTGCACAGCCGCTCCCGACCCGGGCTGCGTGTGACCCCGCTGACCCAGGCTGCCGGGGCCTGTTGGACGATGCAGGAGGCCTCCGTCCCCCGCCGCCTTCTGCCGCCTGCCAGCCGGTGCCCGGCCCGGGTCTGCGTGAGTCTCAGGGCTGCTCCCGCCCGTGGCCTCAGCAGCGCCCCGCAGTGGACGGAGAGCGCCAGCCGGTGGCTCACCCCGCGTCCCCGGGACAGCAGCCGGGGTCCCCTGCGGTCCCCGTGACCAGCCGGCACCTTCCGGGCCCAGTGGCCTGGGGCAGCGGGCCGGACGCTCACCTGCTCCTGCGCGGGAGCAGGGGCCGGGTCCTCAGAAGCTCCCGCCCTGCTCCCGGACACCCCTCCGCAGCCGCCTCCTGCCGGCCGGTCGCGAAGGGGAGGCGCAGGCAGCGGAGTCCGCCGTGTGCCCGAGGGGCCCTCGCCGGCCGGCCGCAGCCCGCGGCTGGGGCAGGGGCAGGGGCAGGGGCGGGGTCGGGCGGGCGGCAACCTCTCGCACAGGGCCTGCGCTGGCGGTGACCTGCGGCCCCAGGCGAGGCTCTCTGGCTCGGCCGGGCAGCGGCGCTCGCCCCTCTGGCACGCGGGCGGCTGGGACGTCCCCTGTGCCTGGCGTGGGCGCTAAGCAGCTCTGCCCAAGGGCTCTGCGCCCCGCAGCGGGCAGGTCCACCCCGGCCTGGCGGTGGGCCGGCGCCACTGTGGACCCCAGCCGGGGCCGCGGCAGGGCTCGGCCTGGACACCCGCCGCCAGGGAGCCCCGGGTCGGCGCGCGAGCTCGGGGCGCCAGGTCGGGAGGCGCAGAAGGAGCCGCCTTTGGGGAAACCGGAGGCTCCCGAAGGGGGGATTCTTCAGGCTGAAGCAGGCGCGTGGCGCGGGGACCAGAAGCTGCGAGGTGCAGGCCGCGGGGCCGAGGCTCCCTCGGGGCCCAGCAGCTTCACCTGACCTCGAGAGGGACGAGTCCGGTCCAGTGGGAACGCGCAGCCTGAACCGCCTGTCCCGGCCCAGAGAGGCTTCATCAGGGGCTTGCGACATGAGGCGTTCGAACCACAGCAGCCACCAGCCCACCCTGCAGGCGTGGGCGCAGGGCCGGCCCGGGCCTGTCTGCAGGGAGACGGCGCTGTGGCACCCCAGAAGCAGCTGCCAGCGGGCCTGCCTGGGGGAGGCGCCAGCCCGCCTTCCCGGAGCGGCAGGAGATGACGGCTTTGATTGGGCCATAAGCCCATTTTGTGCCGAAAACTCTCCCTGGTTTTACTGAAGCCCGAAAGGAGAGAGCAGCTCTAAACCATGGGGACCCCTTGAGTTACAGCGCGAGCTCAGGCCTGAGGGCGCCGGCGCGCAGCTACGCAGGGTGGAGGGCCCGGGCTGAGTGGCTGGCCAGGACTGGCTCTCCCTGCCCGCACCCCGTTTCCATGCTGGCTCCTTTGTCCGTAAGAAGTCAGCAGGCCCGTGGAAAAGAAACACGCCCGAGGAAACACGGCTCGTGTGGACACAGCCGTGGGGCTGCAGGAGGCGGACCCCCCGAGAACAGGCGTCCGCAGCCCTGGGGCCCCTAAGCCAGACCTCGGCGCTCGGCAGCTCTGGTCCCTCTGGGGCAAAACCGAGGAGTGAGGAAACGTCTCTTCCCCAGCTTTTCCCCTGGGTGCCCCCCTCCCCTTCAGCTGGCCAGGGCCGTGACCTTCCCCTCTGTCCAGACAGAGCCGCTAACTAGCTCTGAGGCTGCGGACGCCGTGGGACTGTGGCCAGCAGAGCCGGCGCGGCCTCGTTGCCCAGGCCCCAGCCCGCGGCTGCAGGGAGCACGGCAGCTGGGCAGCGCTGGGCCAGCGAGGGTGGCGACCCAGCCCCCGCAGTGACCTTGTTCTCCTGCAGCTGCGGCCAGCGGGCTGCCTCTGCTTCTCGAGTCACCTCTCCCGGGAAGCAAGTGGGCAGAGAGGACCGCAGGGACACGCAGGGAGGCAAAGGCGAGAAGCAGTCGGCACTGGCGCCTCCGGAGGGACCCAGCAAAGCAGCAGGTCCGGTTGAGGTGCCCCCTGGGCGGGGGGGTGCCGGGGTGCCCAGTGACAGCCCGCCCTCCAGCCGGGCCCGGCAGGACACCTGCTCTCAGAGCGTCCCCCAGGGCCCCCTCCTTCCTCCCAGAGGTCGGCTTGGCAGGTTCGCCCCGAGCCGCCTCAGCTGCCATCCCCCAGAGCTGCCACCTCCTGAGACCACCACTGTCAGCTGGGCTGCGGTGCCCCCGCCCCTCGCCTGGCTGGGTGGGCGAGCGCCCCGTGAAGGCGGCCCCATGTGAGCAGAACTCACACCTCAGACCCGCGACCTTTCTCCGCTGAGAGCAAAGCTCACTTTATTTTGCGGCGCAGGGGCGGCAGCTCCGGCGACAGACTGACCGCCGCGCGGAGCGCAGCTGCAGGGGCGGGGCACGGAGCCACCCCGAGCCCCCGGGCACGCACGTCTCCCCTTGCTCATAGGAGGAAAATGCCGAGTTAGCGGGACGCTCTACTTACAAAAACCTGCAGGTGCAGGATAACGCAGGCGCTCGAGAAAGCAGAGATTAGCAAAGGGAAACACGTTAGAAAAACTGGTTGAACTTCTCACGCGAGCTTCTGTCAAACATACCACGGCATTTAGCGACACGGAGCGCGGACGGGCACCAGCGGGCACGGCCGCTGCCCCCGCCAGAGCGGCTGCGTCAGGCTGCTGGCCTCACCGGGGTCGCGCGTGCCCTGGCGGCCGGCTGGCTGAGGGAAGAAAGCAGACGCTCCCAGCCGTTTTGTGCATGAACATGGACTATTCCGTTTAATGCAGCCCCGAGGCCAGACACGCAGGGTGCAGCTGACTTCCGTTACAACGTCTCGTCACGCGAGATCACACAACAGTACAATGGGGTGAGCCCCGGCCGGGTGACAGGCGGCGGCCGCAGTACAGACAGCCCCCCAAGCCCGAGTGGAGCCCGGTGCCACAGGGCTCCTGACGGGAAGAGCTGAGTAAAGGAACCGGAAAGGGGGCGAGCGTCCGGCCCCCACACTTGCTCGAGGCTGAAATGACTCATTTGGGAAAACTGAGGTGACCACGGGGAGCTGGGTCCCGACAGCAGAGCAGCTCAGGTGCCGGGGGCGCCGCTGGGGGCTGTAGGCCGACGGGCAAACACATCCCGGCGCCTTCCGAGGAAACGCGCCTGGTCTCGCTGTGGGGTAAAGATGAAGCAGCGCCCAGGCGGGAACCGCCCGCCTTGGTCTCCCAGGACTGGCACGGAGGCGCCCTGAGGGGCCAGGAGCTGGCTGGGCACAGGGGAGGGCGCAGGCGTCCCAAGCCTGGGAGGGCCCTGTCCACTGATTCTAGAAATTTCTGGTAGGAAAAGCATTAATGATTGGGTAATCGGGGGCCAAAGGAAGAATTTACTCCGGGCCACACATCTATCCTCCTGTAGGGGTTCGGGCCGGCGCCCCCCGCAAGCGATGTTCGGCGGAAGTGAGCCAATGCCTGTGGCCTGGAGCTGCAGGCGGGCGCAGGAGCAGCCCGGGTCGGGGTGCACATGGCGCCCCAGCGCCGCAGGCCCTCCGCACTCCTGCTCGTGGACTGGGCCGGAGCCAGCCCTCAGTGCGCCGGGCACGCGGCTGGAGCTCGGCCCAAGCTCCAGGGCCCAGTAGGGGCGGCCGCCTCCCCTGGCCAGCTCCCCAGGGCCCACACCCGCGCCGGCACCGGGCGGGCCCCGGCAGGCGTCTCACCGCCGGGAGGCAGCGCCCGGCCTGCGCGCGCGGGTGTTCTTCAGGGTGGGCTGACCTGGGGGACGCCTGTCCTAGGGCGGGCAGGGTGCGCCTCTTCATTTTCCTAAAGGTCCATTCACTTGCTTTAACTGTCCCCTCGTACGGACCAAGGAGCCGACAGCAGGTTCCACCACCAAGACGGCTTCCGGCGCCCGCTGCTGTCTGGCGCTCCAGTGCAGTCTCAAGGGCTTTGCCATTCATTTGCATAATTTTCTTATCATGTCACAAACAAGAATAAGACGCCCCCTCTAAATGCAAAGGGGGAAAACACAGACACTGTTTTGCTGGTTTTTTCCAAAGAAAAGATGTGCGAAGAAACAAAACACGGAAACACGAACCTCAGGAACTAACACCCCCCCCAGGCCCGGGGCTGGGGTCCCCTGCTGTACCCAGCGCAGGCGCAAGGGGGCGCCGTGGCCGCGCCTTCCGCTGGACCAACGACCCCCTCCGGCCACTGCGCCAGTACCACGTCAGCTTCTAGTTCTAGGTTCTGAAACACCTGCATTTTAATACTTGCACAGCCCAGTAAAAATCAGAAAAGCTGCCCCGATTCCATTTTCTGATTAAAAAACCCCGAAACCAAAAAGCACACCACAACATACAGATAATGACCCAAATGGAAAAGTTAAATGTGTTGTAATGATATTTGTTTCGCAACATCAAAAGCAGCGGAGATACCAATATAATTTGCTTCAGTCATAAATACCGCGCGGCCGAGTGGCGAGGACACAGCGATGCCGGCCGGGGCGCGGGCGGGCGGCCGGGCGTCAGTACTCCCACTCGTCCGACTTCATGTCCAGGTAGCTGAGGATGTTCTGGGCCAGCTTCACGGCCTGCTTGCGCGCGGCCTTGCAGCGCTCCTCGCCCTGCGGGTCCACGGCGTCCAGGGCCAGCAGCTGCTTGGTGAGCAGCTCCTCCAGCCGCATGTAGTTCTTGTCGGTTCGGCTGCCGTCGAAGGAGAGGACCTCGCCCTGGATCTCGGACAGGCTCCCCAGGACGGTCCAGACGGCCTTGTGCGACGGGTGCTCCTCGCACGGCAGCAGCCGCCTCCTCTCCAGGGCCTCCTTCAGGTCGATGTAGGTGATGAGGGTCTGCGCCTCGACCACCGCCCTGCGCCGGGCCTCGCGGATGCAAGGGTTCTTCTCCGGGCTCACCTCGTCCAGCTGTCCGATGAGGCCCTGCAGCTCGGTCTTGGCGCTCAGGCACAACTCCGGGGGCTTCTGGGCTTGCAGAAGCTCGTTCTTGACCTCGCGCACCCTCCTGAGGACCTTCTCTATCTTCAGGATGGCCTGGTTCTGCCCCAGGTCGAACGCGTGCGCCCCGTCCGCCTCCTCCTCCAGGTCCAGGTGCTCGAGCAGCTTGTGGATGTCCTCCACGACCTCCCGGCGGTAGTTCCGGATCTCCGTGCGGCCGCACACGTCCAGGGCGTCCAGGTCGGCGATGAGCCCCGAGAGCACGCAGGACAGGTGCCGGCAGGTCTCGTCGCTGCTCACGCCCATGAGGAGGGCGATCAGGGTGCCCCTGGCCTTGTTCACCTCGCACATCACCGAGTTGATCTTGGCCACGGAGGGGTGCGCGTCCTCGGACAGCGGCAGCGAGGGCTGCTGCCGGGCGCGGTCCTCGACGATCTCCTGCACGGCGCAGACGCGGGCGAGGGTGCGGTGGCGCGCCTTCCGCAGCGACAGCTTGCCCCCCGTCTTCACGTGCGTCAGCCTCAGGATGACGTCCTGGATGCCCTCCTCGAACTCGGCCGCCGCGCGGCTGCCCCCGCTGTAGAACGGCACGAGCTTCTCCCCCACCAGGGCTTGGGCCTCCTGGAAGATGGTCTGTATCTCGAGCCGGCGCGGGTGGGTTGCGTTCTGCTCCAGCTCTTTGAGGAGACGCTCCGTCTCCTGGGCCGCCCTCTTCCTCGCCTGCTGGATGTCGCCTTTTCCTTCCGTGTCGACGGAGTCGATCTCAAAAAGCTGTTTGGTAAGAATCCTCTCCAGTCGCTTGTAGTTCTTGTCGTGCGAGAGACCGCTGAAGCCCGTCACCTGCTGCTCTATGCTTTTCACCTCCTTCTGGATTTCCTGGAGCCTCCTGAGGGAAGGGTGTTGGTTTCCCATATCCATGCTTTGTTGTGTTCCGTTTCACAAGCACTACAAGGGGACGAGAAAAAGTGGTCACACCACACGGTCTGCAGGGGCCTCCCTGGGGCACAGGGGTTGAGTCTCAGAGTCATCGAGCTGTCGCCAGGCGCTGCGGCCCGAGTTCCATCCTGGCCAGGGCGCGGCAGACCCCTCCTGTCTCCCCGCTGCTCCCTCAGCAGTGGATTTCAGTGGATCCGCCTGTTCTGCTCCCCACTCTGTCTCTGCTGAGCCCTCCAACCCCCACACCACTGGCCTGCAACCCCGTTCTTGTGTGCATGGATAAAATAAACCTTCAAAACAAAACAAAAGACAAAGTCTCTGCAGGATCATAACTGGAGTTCACTCTGAGACTCTCACTTTAAAAGCCACCCTGAGGGAAGGGCCGTCCTCACCGCGGCAGGCGCTGACCCTCGAAAGTGCCAGGACGAGCGAGGCATGGGGGGTATGAGCAGGAGCCCTGGCCCTGACCTCCAAGTTTCTGGACCTTGAAGGGTGATTCTGAGGAGCTCATCGGCTGTGTGGCCGGAGCGCACCGTCAGCTGGTGAAGCTCCCCCTGCAGGGCCTGCTGCGCCGCCCAGAGGGACAGGGACAAACAGCTCTGCTGGTTTCCAGAGAAAGCAACTCTAAGCAAAAGAAATGGGGCCGCTGAAACAGATACCCTGGATTCCAGACACCCTCAAAGTCTGCGCCTCTCCATTCCCTCTGCCAGTCAACCCTGCTTCTCACCCCCCAATACACTTTCTGTCCCCCCCTCCAGGCCTTTCCTGAACGGTTACAGAACCCCACAGAATGGGAGAGCAACCAGCAGTCTGCGCTGGGGACCTTCTGGGGTACAGAGCGCCTTCCGGGTCTCCTCATGCTCCCCTCCCGCCACACACCCCGCCAGATGATTCCCCCACCAGCCTGCGGGGAAGAGTCCAGAGGACTTCACGCCCGGCTTCCGGGCTCGCCGGCGGGGGCGGCTAATCCCTGAAACCATCCCCGAGGGTGGGCGGCCCCGACCTCGCCCGGCGCGGCCCTTTACCCAGAAGCGGTCTGAGCTGGTTGGGTCGTGGCTGCCCGTCGGTGAGGTGGCCAGGTGGAAGATCAGCCCTTCACGGGGTGCGGCGCCGGAGCTGGGCCCCGAGCGGCATCTCTCTCACCCCTCCCGGCGAGGTCTGAACGGGGCAGCCGGAGAAGGGGCCGGCGGGGGCGGCGGCAGCTACTGGCCGCGGCGGCCGCTCCGGGCGTGTCGCCCGGGCCCACGACGCGCCGCCCCCCTGACCTCACAATGGGCCGCGGGGGGAGGGGGGTGCCCGCGCCCACCGGCGCCCACCCGCGCCCCGCCCCGCGCCCACCCG
>PVIJ01007548.1:0-81593 GCA_004024925.1 Scalopus aquaticus
TTCTACAAGTCATTTTCTACAACCACCAATTCTAGCACAGGCTCCTGATTTGTTATTCGCAGGGAGCAAGGATTACTGACCTTACAAGGAGGGCCAATTACCACCAGCCATTCTGCAGGGTCCAGTGCTAAGCTCAGAGATACTCATTTTCTACCCAAGGTGCACTACTGGTGATTAGTGGCAGAGCTGGGGTAGGAGTCCAGCCACAATGCTCCAGAAGCCACACTTTATACCCAGCACTTGGCTCCCAACTGAATTTACGTGGCACAGAGTGACCTGAAAGACCATACTCTTCATCTGTCTGTTGGCAGTGTTCTGCTGGCCTCGTCCTTTTTCTCACCTCAAATGCAAACCATTCGGAATTACCACTTGGAAATTCTGCAGTGTTTGCCCCCGGAGCAGGGAGCTAGGACTCTGTGTTTTCAGTCCAAACATTGCTCACCTGTCCCCCTAATGAGCTCTTTCAGCTGCGCCTCCTGGGGCTATCTGTAGGAATGGAGCATCTACATTCTTCCTGTCTACCCTCCACCTCACTGCTCCCCTAGTTCTTAAACACAGTGGAGACTCTTCTTGTTTATGAAATCACCAAATCCATCCTAATTTATCAACTGAGAACAAGTGAGCAGACCAGCAAACAGAGTGTGTACCTGCTACTTCACAGCAGCCCTGTTGTGCAGACTGTCCCCGCCTCAGGCGTGTGGGGTCCTACAAAATATGCTGAGAGTGTGGCCTCAGGACCATTGGCCCTGCCTTTCTCTCTGAGCCCTACCCCTCCTCAGCCACACGGCCTCAGGCAAGTCATGAGTAAGCAATCTCTGCCTCAGTTTCCTAATCTGTAAATTGGAGAAAATAGTTTCTGTTTCTTCAGTTGTTGTAGAAATTAAGAATTAACAGTGCTGAGAATATAGAAGGCATTGGGCAAGGAGTCAGATACCAGAGAAGGAAGCCAGGGGTTGCACCAGGCTGCCAGGGGCCCAGTCCTGGCACTGCTGCTTGTGGTTGTGTGACCATCAGCAACAAATATTTTCAGCCTCACTTTCCTCATTTATACAGATGGATAGCAATAACCACATCTTGGCATTGTTGAGAGGTTTAAATAAGCTAGTATTACAAAGTTCTCAGAGCACCTGATACCCAACACATTGTACAAAACGATCAGGTAGAAATGCAGTGATCTGCGCTACCTGTGAGTTTGTTCCACGATGAGCTAATATGCCATTTGGACCAAAAAGTGACTACTTGCATTTATCACTGCATATATCAGCCAGAATTTCCAAATGATTATTTTCAGTTTTGAATGAAGAGCTACCAGCTCATCGCCCAAGACCTCCTCTCACTCCCTACCCCAGCCCCAGCCCTCCTACCTGCGTCTCATGCTTCCTGACCTCTCCACTTCAGTGACCCACCCGTGGGAAAGTCCATTGTAACCAGCTTGCGGGTTCCTGCCTCCTGCCTGAGTCTGTACGTTAGACATAATTGTTTCACAAGGTTATATGGCTCATAAAACAGAACAGCATATTGAATGGAAAATTAAACTGCAAATAAGCTGGTTTCATCACACCATGCAAGGGTGCCTGGATTGTTCCATGTGATTTGGTTCCACTCAAAAATTGCAGTCGGGTATTACTAAAGGCAGTTTCTACTTACATCTTCCTGTGTCGGTAGGGGGAGGTCCCGATGATCTTACAATCATGGGCATTCCATAAATGTGCTGTCTGTTAGCTTGCCCCTGGTAATACTATTAAAGGTATGCAAGGGATATGACATTTGGGGATTTGATCAAGCCAGTGATTTGATAAAGGCATGAAGAGGTGATTTTGGAAAACTGGAGAACGCAGAGGAGGAAAACCTGGGTGCTGCTGTTCGCCCCTCCCTTGTGTTGCCCTGGACTGCGTAGACAGGCTAGCCTGAGCTGCAGGTGGGGAAGCAGACCGGTCAGACATCTGGGAAAGGGTCAGGGGTGTGGTGACAGCTGGACCTAGATATAATGAGACTTTAAAGACTTAACACTGTGGAAAAGAAATTATAAAACATGTCCTCGCTTCGAAAGAACATCCCTGGAGAAAAAAGACACAAATATACAAAAATATACAAAAACCTGAATGTCAAACAACTGATTTAGAGATCAGGCCAGACTATGAAGAAGGATGCTTTATGACAATATAGCTTTAATTTAGCTATAATTATTTCCTAAATGTTTTGTGTAGAGAGTAACTACAGGAAAGTCATTTCTGGCTGGGGGACAGAGAGAGCTAGAAATAAAAAGTACTCCCTCTGCTTAAGACGCATTGGCAAAAATTGCAAAGACGAAGACAAGCAAGACAGCATGAACAGGAATGTGGAGGCTGAATGGCAAAGTAAGGGCAAGCGCTGGAAAATAGAGAGTAGGAGTGAGTAACTGGATGTGAAGTTAGAGATGTGGATCAAGTGAAGGCTCTTGAATATAGGCTGGGAAATGAATTGCAGTACAAAGTAAAACATTATGTAAAAATATGCAAATATATTGTCTCCCATTGGCCATGTGGTTTCTCCCCACTGGTTTGTCTCAGTCTTTCAACAGTTTTTTTTTTTTTTGAGGGTTGGTCAGGGAAGATACATTCATGACGCAGGACCATGAATACTTTAGAACAGTAATATCTTGGCTGCAGAGAAAAGCTCTTCAACCCAAAGCTCTCTGAGATTGATTAGTCATTACCTTTCTGTCAGTGCAATAAGTTCCTTATTAATTTGCTAGTTATTTATTGAGAGATTGCTGAGGGCTGGGCTTTTACTACTTACCCCTTCAACAGGTACCATGTGTATGACAGGCACCACACTAGGCACTGGGGATGCAAAGATTTATAGACACAGTCTGATGGGGGAGACACATAATTAGGAGATAATTATGTGTAAGTGCAGGGATTGCTGATGCACATTGGGCTGTGTGTACATGTGTGTGGGTGTACAGACTGGGGCACCTGATCCTGCCCTGGGCTCAGGGAAGGTTTCCTAGAGTTGCTGTTTCTTAAGACAAATCTTTTAGGATAAGAAGGAAATGAGAAGGAAGGGTCGAGAAAGTCAAGGAGAGGACATTCCAGGCAGATGGGAGAACAAGACCAACCTACAAAATGTGTGACAAAATTAGAAAGTTGAGCTCCAGAGTCCAATTACCTCAGTTGAAATTCCATCTCTGCCACTTACTAGCTATGCATGTTTTGGCAAGTTACTTATCTTCTTTCTGACTCAGTTTCCTTGGGTATAAATGAGAATAGTGAGAGTACTTACCACGTAGGCTTACGGCGAAGACTACCTGCAACAGTGCATGTGAGACTAGCACACCGCCTAGTACCAGGTGAATACTCACTGGATAACAGCAGTGGTGAGCATGCTGATGACCACTGTAGTTCACTGTTAATGGAAATGGAGAAGAAGACAAGACAGGAGAGCAATCAGGCCAGAGACAGAGGTGACAGTAAATAGTCTTACCACTGATTTTCATCTACAGACCAATAGAAACTTTCAAAAACTGAAGCATGGAAATCCCATAACCAGATTTGTGAGTTAGATTCTCCAGGGGTTCATGTAGTAAACTGATTTGTGGAAGAAAGACTTGAAGCAGGAAGTCCCACTACTGGTATTATCGTTATCCACGTGAGAGTATAAAGGCCTACCTAACCTAGGGAAATAGTAGGCATTAAAAGGAGGAAGCGTATTTAAGAATTTTAGGTGGCAAATGTGACAGCAGTTGCTAAAGATGAAAGAACTGAGGGCATTTTTAGGGCTTCTAATCCAGGGGTGTAGAGAAATGATGATCCTATCTACTGAGATGGGGGGCTTATAAAAGAAGCCCATGTAGGAAGACAAAGGTGATAACATGCAAAAGAATTTGAAAAGTCTGTGGAAGTCAAGGTGAAGAGAAGTCCAGGTCACACTGTTTATATATATAAAACAGTGAAACTTATCAGAAGCTCCCTACTGACGAAGCATATTTGGATGTCCCCAGAATAATGGTGACTGCAGAACATGAGAGTGGATCAGATTGCCCAGGGAAAGAATGTAGGGTAGAGAAAAGAAGAGGAACAGGGACGAAACCCTTAGAAACACCACTATTTAAGGAGCATGAAAGGAAAATCAGCCTATACAGCTAAGAAGGACTGGTCAGAGAGGTTGAAGGAGAAACAAGAGAATGTGGTGTGATGGAAACCAAGTGTGTCAAGATTGAAGGGGGAGATTGGCTGTCTTAAACTCCACATGAAGGCTTATCAGAGAAGGGACCAACTGATCTGGCATGTAGGAGAGCAAGAAAGGAACGTGAAATGAGGAAGGGGAGCGACAGAATGTTGATTTATTTAAGATGTTTTGTTAGGAAAAGAGAGAAATAAGTAGAGGAAGGAAGTGAAAACAGAGGTAGAAGGTGCTTCAGTTATTTTCTTCTATGGGGAATCATTGGAGAAAGTTTATATCTGATAGCAAAGATGATGGAAAGGAAAAATCATAAAGGCAAAAGAAAAAGAAGAAAGTGGATGGATTAAAGTCCATAAGGAAGTAGATGAACATGATACCAAGAGCTCAAAAGAAAAGAGGTTGATCTAGAATGGACTGGGAAAGAAACAAACAAACCAAAACACCATTTCCATCTTTTATGTAACTGAGGCAAGAAGTTGAGTAAATGAAAGTTCTTGTAGGCGTGGACAAACTTAAGTTTATAAATAATAGTCTTAGGTTTTTTTTAAGATATAAAAGTGGAGGCTATATCCTATTATTAAGCCTTTCTTGAGAGTTAAGAAGTAGAATTTCTGTCAAAAGGATGCTGAGCAAGGATTAGAGGAAGATGGACCCTCTATTCTGAAGCCCAGGTGATGAAGACCAGGAGTTAGTATGGCAG
Source organism: Scalopus aquaticus (assembly GCA_004024925.1). NCBI lineage: Eukaryota > Metazoa > Chordata > Mammalia > Eulipotyphla > Talpidae > Scalopus > Scalopus aquaticus. The sequence goes on from PVIJ01007548.1 coordinate 4,865, forward strand.
CCTCCACTGAGCTGTTGGACAATGCTCTCCCGCCTTTACTTAGTGAGTCGAGAAATGCAGGTTAAAGTGTTCACTTAGGCTTGGAGCTTTGCTACGTAGGTACCATGAATGTTCAGGAATGCAAAGTGACTGGGTTACTGGTGAGATGGTAGTTGCAAGGAACAAGCATGAGAACAGGCTCAAGAAGCTAACAAAGTCCTCCTTGTTTATCCCAATGAAGCTCTAGGGAAAGAAATTACCTCACAATAAATTATGCATGTCTAATAATCATTATTTTTAACAGATGAGGTCCTGTTTTCATTTTTGCTCCAATTCACAGTCATGAAAAACAATATATTTAACTTCAACTCTCTCTTTGTTCCTTGTTTTGGGGTTATGTATCAACTTAAAGTTTTAGAAGCTCCAGAATCTTTGGATGACCATCCATTGCAATCAGGCATTTCCCCAACCACCTGGGGTAGACACAGTCTTTAAATACTCTTAGGGAAATACTCTAAAGAGAAGAGACAACATTTTCTCAGATGTACTGAGGGAGGGCATCCCTCTCCGGATAGAAATGACAGATGAAAGCTAGGAAGTCAGTTAACAATCATTTGGAAACTGTGGTGGAAAATGAACTCAGTTAACCTCTCCCCTTTCCCCCCCAAAGGAGTAGAACAGGAGAGATAAAGAGATTATTTTAAAAAGAAACTTGCTGGACTGTGGTCTAGTAGAAGTTAATTGGTTGGATAGAAAAATTAAGAACACGGTGACTGCAGTTGTGGTGCCTACCTTAATGTAATCAGAAGAACCATTTTTTTGGTTGTTGGTGGTGGCAGCATAGAAGCAGTAATTATTTCCTTTCCTTGGTCAGGGACCACCCCCTCAGGAAAGTCTATGAAGAATGCCCACTACTCTGCACCTCTCGCTGCCAGATCCTCAGGAAGTCAAGCTCGGAGAAAGCACATTGGGCAGGTCCTCAGGAAGGATGCCCCTCATACTTTCCACCAGAAGAAAAAAGCTCCTTGAGATGGTCTGCCCATGTATTAGCCATGTGGATAGCTTGGGTAACCTCCTAACTTAGGACAGAAGAGAATTTAATTCATATTGTTTAAAAGTAAAGCTGGTATTTGTATAGCACATTATACATTACAAATTCCTTTTATCACCATATTTGATTTTCACAAAAACTCTTTGTTGTGGGCCTCCCTGGTGGTGAAACGGGTTAAGTTTCAGCCTATGAAGCTATCCAGAGCCACTGCAACACGAGTTCCATCCCCGGCCAGGGAGCTTCCCACATGGCGCAGCAGACCTCTCCTGCCTCACCCACTGCTCCCCTCAGCAGTGAACTTCAGTAATTCTGCCTGTTCTACTCCCCGCTCTGTCTCTGGTGAATCCTCTCACCACCCCACACCTCTGGCCTATACCCCAGTTCTTTTATGCATAAATAAATAAATCTTAAAAAAGAAAAAAAGGGCCTCCCTGGTGGCGCAACGGGTTAAGTCTCAGCCTATGAAGCTATCTGCAGCCACTGCAGCACAAGTTCCATCCCCGGCCAGGGAGATTCCCATATGGCACCGCAGACCTCTCCTGCCTTGCCCTCCTTAGTCTATCTGCCTGTTCTGCTCCCCTCTCTGTCTCTGGTGAATCCTCCCACCACCCCACACCTCTGGCCTATACCCCAGTTCTTGTATGCAAAAATATATAAATCTTGAAAAAAAAAAAAGGGAGCCTCGCTGGTGGCACAAGGGGTTAGGCACAGCGCTGTGGAGCTGTGGAGCTGTTGGCAGCTGCTGCGCTAGTTCGATGCCCGGCCTGAGCGAGTTCGATGCCCGGCTGAGGAGATTCCCACAAGGCATGGCAGACCTCTCCTGCCTTGCCCGCTGCTCCTCCCCTCATCAGTGTATTTTGGTCGATCTGCCTATTCTGCTCCCCACTCTGTCTCTGGTGAACCCTCTCACTCCCCACACCCCTTTTCTTATATGCAAGAAAATAAATAAATCTTTAAAAAAAAAAACCTCTTGGTTGTTATTCTGATTAAAAACAACCCCTTATATTTCTCAGCTTGGAAACATACTTTTTCACTATATTAACTTGATTGCAGTTCTCTATTGCTTCCCTAGGTATTACCAAGTCATTTTTCTTTCACTCTCCTACTCCTACTTGAATAGATTTCAAGAATGAAATAAAATCTCACATTCTAGGCCCTCCATGATTAGGCTCAAACTGTTCTTCCAACATTATCTCCTCTCATCACCTTTGAAACATAATTCTTTTTTCTTTTCTCTTTCTTTTCTCCTCGCCAATCTCATACTTGCTTCCCTCGTCTCCTGCTATATTGGCTTCTAACAAGGCTCAATCCTGAACTATCACCAGCACTTAAATCTTCATTTAGATACAACCTCCTTAATATAATCATTATTACCAAAATTTTCACATTTGGATGTGATCTCTTCATTTAAGTTTCCTAATACATATGATATCTTTGTTTCAAAATCATTGTCGTTGTGATGTCCAAGACAGTGAAATATCTTATTAGGTTATAACTCTTGAAAGCTGTGATTTTTTAAAAATCCAAAACCTAGATCAAATATCACTTCCACTGTGAATTCTTTTCCACAGACACTTAATCATTTCTTTCTCTCGCTATCATACACTTTTATATACTTTACACAGATGTGCTTATGATGTTGTATTGAAATGGTTGGTTTTGATATTTACCTTCCCTATCAAGCTACAAGCAACTTGCATAGTGGTTAAGCAGTCAGACTGCTCGGGTTTAAATCCCTCTTCTTTTATTTCCTAGCCGTGTATACTTGAGCAAGTTACTTAACATCTAAGTGCTTCCATTTTCTTATCTCTAAAGTAAAGATAATAATTGCATCTATTTCTTATGGTTGCTGCAAGGATTAAATGAGTTATCTCCATAAACATATTTATTGGATAGTAAGCAACTATAATTAATGTACCTTATTGTCCTTTGTATTTTTATGACAAGAACAATGTTTCGGAAACTCGTCAGGTACAGGGCCAGTGCTTGTTAAGTAAATAAGTGAATAGATGAGGAAACTTGTATATGATGTTTCTAAAACCAAAGCTCACATGTCCTCTCACCCATACCTTCCCTACAGTAATTAATATGATGTTTATAATAGTTGATCAATAAATACATGTGGAATGTGCTTTTGTAAGTACTAATCCAGTGACTGGCATATTGAGAATAAAATGAATTATAGAATGAATTAAATTCATATCAAATAAATAATCACACAGTTTTATATTAAGCTTGTGAAATGCATTACCCATTTGTTTTAAAGCTCCCAGTTGCAAAGATCATTGAACCACTATGACTATTTTCAGCCATCCTTTACCTCTCTAACAACTTGGGGTCAGTCCACAAGGTAGATCTCAACTTGGATCACAGAGGGAGCCAGAACCATACAGTGGGAGCAGAATATTAACTATGTGAGTAGGTGGCCCCCAAAGGGCAGATGTGGACTGGTCACACTTGGAAGTGGTAGACCAGAAGTCTACACTCCAGAGAAAGACTCCCGCTATACTGAGGCTTTGGTTGGGAAAGTGAATAAACTGAAGATTTTGAAAAAGCAGATTAAAAAAAAAAAAAAAAAACCTTGGCAAATTAATCAGGCAGGTATGGGGCTATTTCACAGTCCAGCAAACATGCACGTTCATGTCAGCGACCACGCTGCAAAAAAGCAGGGGACCTGTTTGTTCAGCTAGAAATGCTTACACTGACTTTTTCCCTCCCTCCCTGCTTTGTCACTCAACTTTCCTAATCCTGTGTTGGAGAGGTTTTTTCTTTTCCTCCCCTCGGCTTTTTAAAGTAACATCAGTGGAGCAGCTAATGAGGCGGTGGAAAGCAAGCTGGTCTGTTCAGGGTTGCTAATGACTCCATTCCCGGGAGCCTAATCAAAGATTTGTACATTTAATTGCTGTCAAGTCAGCTCCAACCACCTGCCATTTCTGCAGCACCTGAGCTCCCAGCTTGGTGGCCCCTGATTCTAAATGAATCCATCACCACTTCTAAAGGCCAGAAACTCAGGCTGCTGGGCAACCCTGAACGGGCTTATGCAGGAGGGCCTCATGGAGAGGTGTTGCTTACTTAACTGGATCAGCTTTGGAGGGGCGCCTGTGCTTTTCAAGGATAGGACTTTTCCTACTTCTACAGGAAACGTGGGTGTGGTGAAGATGGGGCATGGAAAGGAAAAGAGGAGGGGAGAAAGTGACTTCTGACCACATTCTTTCAAAATCTACTGATGCTTTTGTCTTTCACGATAACTTCATTTCCACCCCCAATGCATGATGGAGACGTGGATCAATATTTCCTGGAGATCCTTTTCAATTAATATGATAATTGTTTTACTGTCTTTCCCAAACTCAGGTTGTAGCTGTCTTCTGGGCATTTTTTGAGCTGCAGGGGGTGAAAAAAGAGTTAATCTGAATCTGAGTTTAAACTTAATGGTGAAATAGGCTCACTATATGAGTCCTTAAATTAGCTAGATAAGAAAATTATGTTTAGCCTTTGTTTTAATTGCAATGAAAATTCTTTAAATACATACTGAACTCTTGCTTCATTCTTCTCACTTGTAAGAGATATATCACATGACGTTTAGGCAAACCTGTCTTTATCCTGTCTGATCTTTTGAGATCACTTGCTGGCTAGACTTTCAAACAAGAGTCTGCATCAGAATCACTGGGAGGACTTATTAAAACACAAATTTCTGGACCCTTCTGCCTTCCTTTCTGGTGCAGCAGTTCTGAGGTCAGTGGGGTCTGAAGACCTGCTTTTCCACCAAGTTTTCAGGTTATGCTTATCCCCCTAGACTGGGCATTTAGTTTAAAATCTCCTGGAAATACCCATCTCACAGTTTACAGGTGGATGAGAATATCACTTACCAATAACTTGATCAGACTTGTGTCTGCCTGCTAGTAGCATAGTTGGCCACGAGAAGGAGGCGCTGGCCCTGAGAATATATGTGGGAGAAAAGGGGATTGCTCTTTTTCGCTCTTTCCTACCACAGACCCACATGTCCTGTGTAAATGAAGGAGACAGATCATGTTAGATGTTGAGTAGATACTGCACTTTGACTGAAGATAAAGAGCCCTCCCAGTCCCACAGTTCCTTTAGTTGGAATATCTATGACTATTTATATTCAGAAATTCATTCTCCCTCTGGGTGACCAACCATTGGGGTCTGTCCAAAAATAGGGGATTTCCCAGTGTGAAAAAGAGTTCTGTGCATACCGAGTCGCTGTTCATCCTCCCTCCCCTTTGGTTTAGCAGAATACACATCAAAAAGGGTATATTTATCTGAATTTACACATAAAATAAAGGTAAATGTTGTCAGGCTAGGAACATTCCTGCTCCAAAAGGCAGGAATTAAGTTATTTAGGTTGATAAATCTTCATTCATGATCCACAAAGTGCCTTTGGTGTGTACATGCTCTTGGCAATTTTGGAAGTAGACCCATTTTTCATTATTGACTAACAATGCAAAGGTTTTCTTTTTTATTTCTTTCTGAAAGAAATTTACAATTTAAAGTGGCTTTTAAAGATACATTGGGAAGGCCAAATACTTCCATCATTTCACTGCAAATTATAATTTCTCCTTGACCTTGACCTAAATCTCTAACTTAGTCCACAAAACCAACCACTTGATCTGATGAAGATATTGTAGTGACTAGCTACATCCTAAAGCTTTCTGTTAATTGTTGTTTTCTTGTATTTATTTGTCCTCCTCCTCTCTGCACAGTTGTCACCATGTTCCAGACAAATGCACACTTATTTTGATTTCTTCCTTACTGCTTAGTCTATTTATAACAGGGGACCCTGGAAAGTGTGCAAGATAACCTTACTAGAAAGCTAAATTAATTCTAAAGAGCAAACACCAGATGATCTGCCAATCAGATGGGAAAATGTTGTTAATTGTTATTCACTTACTACACTAGATCTTTCCCTAGAGTGCTTGAAATCACAGAAATTAGGTACATTTGCTCTGTATTCACCTTTAGAATTTAGACCTAAATGCATCCATGACCTGGGAAGACAGAACAAAAAGCGACTGCTATCAATGTGACAGGACCCAGGGCTAGTGCTGTATGTGCATATATGTATGTTTTCATGGAAAAATTAAATTGGCAACCCTCTTGATGGAAAATTCAGTGCTCTTTGGGTTGAAAATTTCCCAGCAGCAAAAATGCCTAGAATAGGGACTCCTGACTCTGCCACTTTCTGCTCCTCTCCCAAAGCTGCACTGAAGCAGCATCCTCAGGAATTTCCTTCCTTAATCAAAGCTGCTCACTCATCTCTCCATGTTGCAACTATTCTGTGCCTCTGTTTTAGCCTTTATTACATAGCCTGGTGATTGTTTGTGGATGTGTTTGTCTCCTAATTGGACTACAAACTCTTTGGGGGTAGAACTCACAGTGAGCTCCTTGTTGCCTCAGACAGCGCTTGGCATCCAGTAGGTGCTCAAAATAATATTAGATTGAATGACTAGCTCTTGCACTTGAAGCAGTTTTGGTTGTTCTAAGCATTTGAGCTGATCATTTCTACAGATTTACCATGGTTTGAATGTTGTAAATAGGCTTTGGGTGAAGCTGAGAGATTCTTAATATTTTGCCCTTGTCACATACATTCTGGGCACAGGCATACTCAATGGTTAAGTCAACCACTACTTGAGAAATGGGGTTAAGAACATAAGGTTGAAAGGGCAATTAGCATGTTTTATTTTACTCATAGTGCATGCACTTTCTTCACTCTCACGGGTCCCATAAAACCCAGAGCTGTGGAAAGTAAAGTGAACAGGAAGCTCACCCCTCCTGCTACCTTATTTTTTCCTCCCCCTTTTCCATATAAGTTGGAAAGCTGCCTTCTACTCTGCTATGGGAGCGACAGACTGACTCTAGCCCAGAGAAGCATTTATTATCACCCTGCAAACCTTGCCAGGAAAAATACTGAAGCTACCTTATGGCTTGGGACAGAGGTCTTTGCTCAGCTCAGCCTGCCTCTCGCATTCATTGTTTCTGCATTAATCTCACACCAGTATTAGAATAAATAGTGGGAGAAATGTACACTCAAGGAAACTCCAGAAATCTTGACTTTGTTGCAGGTCTGACTCATTTTACCCAATAGATATGGTTCCAAAGAGCTCCATGAAAATCAAATTTTAAGAAAACTAGTGGCATAAAACGTGCACCAGAAAAAACTGGTCATCTAATGGAGATGTTTAAGAAAACTTTCAAAGTCTTATTTTTTCTAAGAGAATAGAAATCCATATTGTTTTTCATTGAAAATCTGGATTTCTCAATTTGGGTTTTGTCCAAGTGAGATGCAGGAGCCCACGGTTGTTTGCAGGTAGACTGGAGATGGAACATTAGCAATCATTGTTAACATGTTTGGAGTCCTTGGGCTAACTCATTTAACTTTCCCTCTGATATGTTCCCCTCAAAGGCCCTTGCCCTATCTCATCTCCCTCGCTAGAACCCCCTCCCCAGGAAAAGATGCTATTCTTCCCTTTATTCTGAAGGTGTGGGTCTGTTGCCAGAGGTGATGAAGAAAGTCAAGGCTGTGGAAAGCAAAGGGGGACACTGTCTCCAGAGTGTAGGGAAGCAACAGGGAGAATCCAGCCACTTCTGAAGGCTGCCCTCTCTCTCTGACATGGCTGACTGAGAAAAGGCTCACTGAGATTTGTGGCGGGGCACACCCAGCCCTGTCACATCCCCTTCCTGCCTTCCCTCCACTCACTAACCCCTTGTTCATCATTTCCGGGCCTCAGTTTCCTGTGCAGATGCTGGGGAACCTCAGGTCTTTAAGCAGGGGTGTGACATGAGGGTGCCATCGTCGTTGTAACCGTCACAGACACATAGGAGTCTGTCGTTCAGTCAGGCGTCCTGCCAGAAAGAGAGGAGGGGTCTCGTTAGGATGTTTACCTTATCAGTAGCCACTGCAAGAATCTTCCCTGCTACAAACTTCCTAACATTCTGACCTTTCTGGTTTGAAAAATTTTAAGGCTGTTTCTATGCCAACCAAACACATTACATGATCTATGTTTCTCGTGCAATGTCGCAGCAGGGTCTACGTTACCAGGAAGATTTTTGAAAGATGTGATTTATTTCCTATTCTTTTGTGAGGGAGTCTATGATTTCAGATCCAGCACACAGATCTCCAATGACTCTGTGCCTCTGCTGGTTCCCTTAGCCAGTAGGTGAGTAGCACAGGGCACCAGGACAACTGCCTGCCACAGAAAATGTCACAGTCCACCCCTAAACTCCAAATATGCAGACATTTTTAGCTGTGGAGTCAAAATACCTGAATCTTGCCCTGAGCTGTATAGTTAGAAGTCAGATTCTTGGCTTTATGTAACTCCCTACTCTGGACAAAATCCTCACATTCATTTTCTGTCTAATTTTTATCTTTACCATGACAGAAAAGATTTTATTTCTCTCTACCAGTCTTTCTTATTTCGATGGTGGATTCACCTCCTGGATGAGGGATTTAAATACCATGTACACTATCACAACTACCACCACCCACCCATTTAACAGGTAAGTGGGAATTCAGAAGCCCTGGTGCTGAGTCTACAGCCTACTACCTTGCCATAATCTGGCTAAGTCACATCCCTTCAACCGCACATAATTCCCTTCTACATCACGGATGGTAATTTTGCCTTGAACGCTTCAAGAAAAAGTTGATGTGAGATGCTTTGTGGAGGCACTTGGAAATTACATGAACATCACATCCTACTCTTGCCATTGATCATTCATATGCTCCTTCCCCTAGAGGAGGACCACTGAGGGACACTCACTAAAGACAACCATGGCTTCTACTCTATCCATTCCTTTGCCACCCCAACTTATACTACTGACAAATTCCAGAAATCAATGAGTTTTAAATGCTTTTCCTACAAAGACTTTCAGTTACTTCCCAGAATAACAACCAGTTTGCCCTGCTGGCTGGGTGTTGCCCAGTCCTGGCTCCATTTAGCCAATAATTTAATCCTTCTCAACAGAGTACTATAATCTCAGTCAATAGCCCTATTCTTTTTACAAAAAGATAATTTTTGGTTAAGTTCATTGAGATATAATTTACATATAATAAAATTCACTCAGTTTAGTATGTAGTTCTGTGAGTTTTGACAAACACACTTGTGTGGCCACCACCATGATTAATAGTTCCATCACCTCCCCAAACATCCAGGCTGCCTTTTGTGGTCAAACTCCTCCCCTTTCTCCAGTCCCTGACAATTATTGGTTAGTTTTCTGTCCCTGTAGTTTTGCCTTTCCCCAGAATATCACATTGGTGGAATCATAGAGTATGTAGCCTTTTGGGTCTGACTTCTTTCACCTAGCATAATGCATCAGAGATTCATCCATGTCGCTATAGGCATCAGAAGTTTTTTTTTTATTTTTTTATTGCTTGGTAGTAAGTAGTCGTGTGAATGTACCACAATAGCTGTATCAATTTACCACTTTAAAGACAATGGCATTTTTTGGTGATTACAGTGGTCAACAGTGAGATCATTACTGACTTAAAAAGGCCCTAATGTGTAGTATCTTGGTGTGCTGAACATGAATATAACCCTGAAAATTTTTTATTAGCTCTCGTTTTGAAGATACTTCATATAATTCATTTTATATGTTTCACCGTGTAAATTGATCCAGTAGGACTGCAACATCATCCTAAATCAGCCTAGAACAATGTAATATTGTATCGCATTGCATAATACTATCATGCACACATCATCCAGAGTTGATTGCATCATTTTCTGATGCAATGCAATACTACTGCCAGGCGGCTGCTGAAGTAAGCTGACGTCAGCAGAACACTATAGAAAGCCCTGTCAGAAAGGTTGAGCATTGAAAACATTTCAAACTTTGTGCGAGACAGTTTAAGCTACTGTTCCATAGAACTGTTATGATTTTATCCATTTAGGCACAATACAGAACAGTCATGCCTCGAAAGTGCCTTAATAACGTGGACAATTTCTCCTCTGTTTGTGGGGAAGTGACATTTGCCAACCAGAAGAAAAGTATCACTTCTCAAGTGAAGAAGGCTTATAATCTTTACTTCGGATGCAAAGTTGGTGACCAAAACAAGCCTTGGGTCCCGCATAGATGCTGTGCTACATGTGCAACACAGCTTTCACAGTGGTGAATGGCAAAAGACCATCAATGCTGTCTGCAGTTCCCATGGTGTGGAAAGAGCCAAGCAACCACGTAAAAGACTGTTACTTCTGCTTGGTTCCTCCTCTTTCCGGCAGAATAACAAAGCAGAGGAAGTCGAGAATAGTCTACCCAAACATTCCGTCTGCATTGAGACCAGTCCCACATGGTGAGGGACTTCCTATTCCAGAACCTCCAGCAGAATATTCTCTTGATTTATCTGATGAGGACAAGGGTGAGCCAACCTGTTCTTCTCCTGTTCCATCAGCATTGTTATCCAGATTTTCACTGTGGTGCATGATCAACCCCACACAGACTAACCCAGGAAGAACTAAATGAATCTGGTTTGTGATTTGGACTTATCCAAGATCAAGGCAGAATTGCTAGGATCAAGACTCCAACAATGGAATCTTCTAGAAGATGTCACAATTACTTTCTATCGAAAGCGCCACCAGCAGTTGGAGCCTTTCTTCAGAAAGGAAAGTACTCTAGTACTCTGTTCTGATATTGAGGGCTCTTGAATACTTTAGAAATCACTCATGACCCACAAGAATGAAGTCTTTTTCTAGACTCTTCAAAACTGAGTCTTAAGGCTGTGCTTTTGAACAATGGAAACCATCTTCCATCTATTCTATTCCTGAACAGCTGTACAAGAGACAAATGAAGAAATCTAGGAAGTAGTCTATGACTTGATTTTTTTGCAGGTATTAACCGTAGGCCTATTACTATCGGCATGCATTTTGTGATGTAAACATCAATTTTTGCAAAGTACAAAAAAAAACTAGAGCCAAAATTAGAATTTGACTGTCATATTCATGTTGAACACATACAAATTGATAGGAAATGACTAATTTTATTTCAGTAACATGACTTTTGTAAAAATTTGTTGACCAGTATTTTAAGTAATGATAGAACATTTGTGTAAATTGTTTTGTATGTGCACACATTTTTTATTAGATGTATTAAGCTTAAGTCCAGACAAACCATCAGCGACTGAAAGATTTGGGGGATCCCTGGGGAAAGGAGAGCATATATTACCTTTATCTGCCAGTCTGCTTCAGACCTGTCAGTTAAACATGGACTACTTGGAACAAGAGGCTGTCATATTACTTTCACTGAGGACGTTTGTTGAATAGGAATTAAAATTAAATGTATTTTTCTGAGCCTCTGGGAAAGAACATAAGAACATGCTGGCAACCAAGACGGCTAAGACTGGCCAGGTGGCTAAGGTGATGTTTCGTTGGGTTCTGGCAATTCCTGATGCAGATCGCCTGCATGTATGGAAGCTCATTTTCAAATCATAGGTAACTGTTCTTTAGCAGTTAAGGAAGAAGTTGGGGCTTGTGGGTTACACAGTTTACTAACAAAGTCCTCAGGGTCATTTAAGTTGAATAAACTCTACTTTGACTGACTTAGGGGGAAATTCTTGTTTCTTAATTGAAATTGCTTTATTAGAATTTCTTTTGTGCACAGGGTAGAAGATCATTTCCAACCTCCCTTCAGGATTTCAGGCTTAGTACTGATTCTATCTGCTTTCTTGTACCCATCGAAAATAGGAGCTTGGATAGGGTTACAGCCATGCCAGTAGCAAAGTTCAACTAAATCTAGACTTTCATTCAGTCCCTCCCACCCTACCACCTTATCAACCTAGAGCCAATGTGTTCTCTAATTCCTCACTACTGAAGGTTTTCATACACCAGGAAACACTTATTGTATGAATGCCTGGTGTCAGACTCTTAGATGAGGTTGGGGGCTCACAAAGGTATCTGCACTAGAGAACAATCTGGCCTCTATCATCTAAACTTCAGTGTGAATGATTTCCATGCTGGTAGAGCTATCATCATCTCAGGACAAATTTTAGGAGCAGCAAAGACTGGAGAAGAATGCGTAGCTAAAATACAATGTTATGCTTGCATAAAAGTCTTGTGTACAATTATTTTATATGTGTAGAAAATTTATGTGGATAGATCCTCTCCAAGACATTATTTTAAGAAATAAAAAAAATATATTTGGAGTTTTGAGCAGTCAACTTACAAACACCTAATTGGCGGGGCTAGATTTAGCAATGGCTGGTATACTTAATTGCTGTGTTTGGGTGTATTACTGCTCGTGTTTGGGAGGCATCCCATTAGCTGAGGTTTGTATTTCATCGGTATCACTAACTAGCATTAAGACTTTAGTGATATATTAATAGAATTAACAATTCTAAAAAAAAATGACAAAGCTAAATTTATGTGAGCAAAGTGACTAATAGAATAGAAGGGAATTCATCATTTGTTTTGCTTTCTCCCTATCCTCATCAAAATAGAAGTAATAAAGGACATCCACCATGGCTGGATGCGAGTATCAGCACTGACACTTGCTAGCTGGGTGTCATTTAGCAGGCCATGTGACCTCTTTAGGCCATATATCTTTATCTGAAAAATGGGATGATTATTAATGTTACTTTATCACATTGTTATGATAATTACATGAAGTGACAGTAGTATTTAATCTAATGCCTGCTATACAGCTGCTGTTGTTAGTATTGTCTTTTTTTGCATGGTGTAGCCAGATTGAATGAATTTGAGAAATGAGTACAAAAGTATGCTTATATATTTCAAGATGTCAGTCTCAGAGGTTGGTAGAGATAATCCTAGCTTCTTCCAGTTTGAAGAAGAAATGGATCTGGATAAAAAGACCAGAGTCTAGGACATGAAGGAGGTAGTCTCACACGCGGGCTGATGAGGGAAAATATTGCCTCAAATGGAACAGATCTTACTAATCCTATGGGAATTCCATTTTTTTGACAACAATAAAAAAGTTATTATCCAACGAGTGTTGGACCAACCTAATAAACAAAAATAGTGCAATAGTTTAAACAACACAAAACTCTCTGGAGAATTATGAAGAGTTAAAAATGCCCAGAAGGTTGGAAATGAGAAAAGATTTTCGTTTTAAGAATTCTAGGTTATATAATTAAATAAATGACCAGTGATTTTTAAGAAGAGAACAATCACATCATGGAATCATCCTCAATTTTTGACCTGGTGACACAGCTTCATTATCTTTCTTTCCATGGTCACCATACTGAGAGACCTGGGAACTGACTAAAGGTATTATGGGAGACTTTCTGAAGTTTCCATCTGAAATTTTGAAATCCTGGAATGATAAATTCAAAAACTTAAATTTCATAGGAGTAAACAGAACATTTGGTTCCTGAAATACAAAAATCAGCATCTAAGAGGTCATGTATCTCTGGTTTCCAGGAAACAAAACTGGGTGTTTCCCATGTTTTATGGAGTGAGGTATCCTCGGTGAAGGTCAATTACCAGTGGTTAGTGAAGGGGTGTAGCGTCATCTCACAGGAGAGAGGCCCAAGCCCTCGTGAAATTATGAGGGGACCAATTCTCCCCATTTCCTTTCTCCTTGCCTCCCCTCTTAACTCTGGGCCCCTTACCACTTCTGTTTGGGTATCTGTCCCGTTAGTCTGTTTCTTTTCTACTGCCTGGATTTTTCTGTTTACTCTTCAGTATACAAATTGATCAAAAGTGTGCGCTGGTCTTAGAGTAGCCTTATGTAGTCTTTATAGTCCAAGGACTGACCACCACCTGCCTACATTCCTTGTGGATCTTAATTCAATGTCTAGAAGGAGGGACTCTGGCCATCTAGTCCACAGGATGAGTTGGGGTGCATCTGAACCACCCGCCAGTCATGGGTAAGGGAGGCTGTGGGCTGTGGGAATGGTGAGAGGTGAAATTTCTAAAGGAGGAGGTAAACGTACTGTGTGAATCTAGAATTGGTATAGCAAAACAGGCAATTCTTGAGGGAAAAAATCACTGGTGAAGTCTAGCTGTAATATGCACTTTAGGAGTATTTGGTTATAACCAAACATGGTTTCCTTGTTGGTCAGAACACATGCAGGATATTTTGTTCATTACAGAATTCATGTAGGGAAGGCTATCAGGAGAGTAAAATGTCTATAAAAAGTATCTCATGAAGAATAATTGAAGAATGTATGTCCATGAAAACTTGATTTCTGAGCTGTTTTCAAAACTTAGGGCAGGATTAGCAATCTCGGAATGCTAATGGCTATTGTGTGGGAGATACTCTACTCTTTTCTCCCTCTCTCCCTCCCTCTCTCCCTTCCTCCTTCCCTCCCTTCCGCCATCCCTCCCATTCCTTCCTGTGACAAGCAGGCAGAGGGCAGTTCTGCTATGCTTACAGGTACTTAGGGAGCTCCTGCTTCCTAAGGGTCAGGCTCTGTGCTATGTCACCGGCTGCAAACACGGGTGACTTCATGGAGTTGACACTCTAGTGGAGAAGTGAACATATAAACAAATATCACTAAAAGCAATAGTTCTTGTGATTGAGATGGACAGAGGTTCAGTGGAGGCACACAGAGCGCAGGGATCAGCTTGGCCTAAGGTCAGTGAAGAACAGGGTGCTAGGGCAGAGCCCTGAAAGATTAGTGGAACTTCACTTGGTAGACCAAGGAGGAACATTATTTCAGGTAGAGTAACAAAATTAGGGAAAGCACTGGGGTATGAGTTACTATTGGATATTTGGGGAACTCACCGTAAGTGGTTCCATAAGGCTGGGACTTGCAATGGGAAGTGGGTGAGGTGGAGCATGAAGACATACACGGGGGCACTAAGTCAGGGCCTGACCTTGCAGGCCAGGGAAGTTCCATTCTCCAGTGCAGTTACAGAGAGCCTCAGTGTAAGATTTCATCCAGTGAGTTCTTGTTCTTTGGGTGATAAACCATGAAGTGTGAACTTAGAGAAAGGGCTACTGCAATAATACAAGAAACGGGTGATAAAATCCTTAGGGAAAAAGAGGGAGTTAGGGGGTGTAGTTCTACAGGGTTGCTCCATGTGGTTCTAGTCATAGGCTGGGAAACATAAAAGGAAATAGTTTGGAGAGGAAGACAAGTTTGGTTTTAGATCTGCCATGGAAATTACTAAGGACCTATTGTGACTTAATAGAAGGTAGATCTTCCTGACAATTAGATCTATACAGAAGTGAATTCCCTACTGCTAGGAGTATTCAAGCAGAGACTTGTAGAACCATCTGTCAAGGTTGTAAAAGAGGAAATTCCTGTATTGACTTGGAAACCAGAATAAACAACCTTTAAAAATCCCTTCCAACTTTTAAGACTCTCTCATGCTACAGGAGTAGAAAAATAGCTATTTATTTTATATTCTGTTGATGTCTCCTAACAAATTTTAATACCACTGTGATGTATTCTATGAAATAAAGACAAACAGAAAAAGGGAGTGATAAGCACACACTTTCTAAGTATGCTTTGATAGTTGTATATTACCTCTTCCATACATTTTTATATGAGGTTGTCAGTATCAGGAAATTTAGTTGCTGTTTAACAAATCAACATCCACTATTTGACGTGCTTGTCAACGTTGGAGGCTCTGACATAGTCAGTTCTAAGGGCATGTGTGTAAATATGTCATCATTTATGGGTAAATAAAAAGAAAGGGACCATGATTTGTAACTAAATGATTACTGTTTTCCACTTTACTGCAATCTCTATTCTATTACTGTAAAGCAGTCTTTTATAAATCTTTTGTAAGGCAATGATTCTGAGGAGAGTTAAATATCAATCTAAGTATAACATCAGTATGTAAACAGATTGATGAATTGCTAGATTGCTAGGATATAAACCATATGGAACAGCAAATAACGCTCTGAGGAGCTGGGGATAATTTTAGCATTTCATGAAAACCGAGGACAAGATGAAGTTACACTACCAGTTGATTAAACTCCCCAACACTGTTCTGTTTTTACTCTTGTGGCTCCATGGGACAATTAGCATTCTGAACATTAAAAATGTAACTTGCTAGTTCGTTTCCCTCCTAATGCAGAACTAATGGGCTGTATGGATGTCAGTGTAGGAAAAGACTGTCGAGATAGACTGAGGAGGAATCATTACCAGAGGCCAAGTTGTGGTATCTGTTCCCTTCAAGTTTGTAAAAATATAATTATAGTTTCAAAGTACTGAACAGGTTTTCCAAGGGGTCCATAACCAAAAAAAAAAAAAAAAAAAAAAAAGTCAAGAAGCCTTCAATTTTTCAACTGGTAGGAGGAAACTTCCAACCCAGTGTTCCCATGTCTCCATTCTGAGTTCTTTCTGTGAAATTGCACTAGCCTCACATCCACAACCAGCGACGGCACGGTATATTTTGTGCTTGCTATAATCAGGATACATTTTCTCTCTTTCCCTGGTTATATAAGTAGATCCTTCTCCCTTTCTCATTTCTAGTTGCACTGGTACTAATGTTGGGGGTGCAGGTGGAGGAGTGGAATTAAAGAGGAATCTTGAAGATTCTTTTATTATTTAAGGGATTTTAGGTTAAATATATGCAGTGAAGGTAGAGCTGAGAAATTAAGCAATTTTCCACCAAATTTAAGCACAAAAGGCAACCCACTGAAAAATGACTGAAGCCTTCACTGGATTTGGGTTCTGCCCATGTGACCTGAACTACCAAAGAAGAGAAAATTGTCTCTGGACTCAGAGGTGAGCCTTGAAGAAGCTTAATGAGAAAGTCTCTCAGGGAAGGTTCTCAGAACTGCATTTCCTTAGCCAAAGAGGCTGAGGGCGAATATGACCACCGCGGTCAAGTTTACACAACACCCTCAGGCAGGGACTGAAGGCCTGTCCTCCTGAGCACGCAAGGAGGCGACGCTAAGCTACACTCAGTTCGAGGCCTTCACCTCGGCTTCTAGACCTCTGACAGAATGACAGCGTGGCCAGCATTTGGCCGATGACGTGCACTTCTCTTCAGACACCGGCATAGAGGCGAGGATGGCTCTAGGGAAGAGCTGGCTCTGCCACATTCTGAGGGCAGGAGGAGGGTCTCCTGGTGCCGGGTTGGACTCGTGAGTACCTGGGCTAGGAGTACAACCTACGCAACTGATTCCAAACCGGCCTTCTTCCTCTCGGGAGCGCCTCCAGCGGCGAGACTGGAAAGTGATTGGAGCGGCAACCATCATTTTGCTGCATTTTCGATTGCGTTCTGCAGAAACACACGAAAGCTCTTTTCAGGGTGGTTTTAAAGGAAATATCATTTCTAGATGTGAGTGTACTGAGCAGGAATAGAAAAATGTATGCACATCACTTTGAGGGGTACCTGGTAGGGCTTGATGTGAGGTAGGTCTAACTAGGTCCTAGTGATACCGAAATTATGAACAGGACAGAACCGGATTTGAACTAAGTAGATTGAATGAAATGGACTGGCTATTCTTTTATGAGAGAATGGGTAGCAGAGGAGAAGATAAATGAAGAGGGAGAAGGGGGGAGAAAAAGAGGAGGAAGACCAGGAGGGAAGGAAGAGTAAGGGAGTGGGGAGGGAGGAAGAGGAGGAGGAAGAGGGGAAGAAATAGCAGCACGTGACACCACCCTAAACCTTAAGGCACTGAAACACACACACTTTCCAAAGGAAGTTTCTCTGCTTCCTTCACTGCCTGGATATTGGTATCACTTCTTCACTGCAGGTGCCATGGTTAGAAGCAGACTCAGTTATGTCAGGGGCTCCCTTGGCGTGTAACCTTTGGCAGAGATAGCGTGTATTTGCTCATGCCTGACTCCAGTGGCAAGTCCGCTTAGATAAAACCTTCTCCCAAGGCCATCTCCCCACTGATGACCTCAGGGGCACTCATGCTAAGCTTTCCTGCTTTGAGAACTTCCTAGTTAAGTTCCTTTTATCACTGGGAAAACTTGACCTCTAGCACACAATGCATGCCGTGGCGCAGGGGAACGGAACTTTCTGACTTTAAAGTCAGTGTGGCTTTGCTTACCTTTGAAATAGAGCTTTTGTATTTTGAAACTGTTTACAAGAAGTTCTCTGAGCCCTGACCTGCAAACACAGATACTAAGAAATTCTGGGGCCAGAGTGTCCAAATAACTAGGATAAGGACGATTGAGTTGAATAATAAGTCTGGCACTAACACTTAGGTTACTGAGTTCTCCAATGGAAATTCTTTCTAGTCCTGCATTTTCAGTTCAAGAAAAGAGCACCGTTTTGAAATAAATAATATTCGGGTGTTCACCTTTTTGTTTCTCAAAGGGAATTTCACCACTTTAGTCTAGAAGCTAAGCTTCAGTTTCACCAGAGGTAAAAGGACATCTACGTCACAGAATGTTTTAGAACACTAAATGAAGTAATAAATACTTAAGTGCTTCGGAAGTATTTTATATTTTTCCCATTCTATAGATAAAGAAACCAAGGTACAAAAAGCGGAAGTAATTTGTCTAAGGTAAAACAGATGGTAAGTATCTTACTCTGGAACTTAGGTGAGAGTAGGCGGTCAAGAAATGACTGCTAAAATCAGATTACTATCATGTTACTATCCTCTTCAAAATTTGCCTATTGTACGAAAGGAACCATGGTGCTTTTTAATATTTTCACAAATTGTATTAGGCTAATTTTTCTACAATAAAACATTTTTTGAAAATAAAAGGGATAATCAGTATCCATTGCATTAGTTCTGTGATCCTTGTAATATAAATATTAAAGCAGAATGAACCCAGAACTAGACATCACAATTAAGAAAGGGATTAATGAATATAGTTGTAAAATACATCATTTTCTGCAAAGTAGTACATGTTCAAAAATAAAAATAAGTATGTTGAGGTGATTAGAAAGTTTAGTTTTCCAACATTCTGGTAGAGGGAGAACAAGTCCTAGAAAAGGAAACATACATTCCACATTGCTTTAAGGGTCCTACTCTGGAGGAAAATTTAAAAGCATAGAGTTATGACAACAGGTCTGGAGTTAGTGTGACACTCTAAAGAGCCATAGCATCACATTGGCTATTTTGACAAATGGAATTCTAGATACTTGCCACAGCACCTGGTGGCGTTTATTCCAAGGTCTTTATAATGTGTCCCTTGGATTGTGTTTGTTTCAGCAACAAGAAAGTAATGTTCTGTCTGCCTTCCAAATGCAGTTGCTTTCTCTTTGGAAAAATACATCTGTATTTTTCTACACTTTCTTTCTGATTTGATTCCTAGAACAATCATGGGGAAGAAATGGAGCAGGTATTCTTATTTGTAATGTCATGGGGTGGGATGGGGAGTGTGCACATCTTGCATGCCTCCAGCAAAGTGGTTGGTACATGGGGGTCTTCAGTGAACAATCAGAAGCAGCTGTCATTGGGTGCTCCCCAAGCCGAGGGACAGACACTACTCTGAACACTTCACATCCATTGACACGTCTCTTTAAGAGGAGTTAGGCAATGAGTGTGCAAGACTGCCACTCACGAGTTGAGTCACCTTGGCAAGTCAAAAAAAAGTATTTTTCTATGGGAGAATGGGTAATAGAGGAGGAAGTAGAGGAAGAAGCACTTTGGCCTTGGTTTCACCATGTGGAATTTGGGGACAATAGCTGGACTAACCTCCTAGGGTTATTGTGAAGATCAATTGAGTTGATACACAGAAAGCATTTGGAGTAGGACTCATGTCACTGGATACTCAATAAACACTACTGAGTATTTGCATTTATCCTAAAGTAACCTCTTAAATCACTGGTGAAGTCAGGATTTGAATCCAGGCTGCTTGGCTCAAGAACCTGTGTCTCTAGTCATTGTTTATTTTGAATGAGTAACCAAATAAGTGAATAAATAACCTGGAATCATAGCAAGATAGGGGCCAAATCCAGGTTTCCTGTCACTCACCCAACAGTTTCAGTGCTAGACAGAGGCTAGACTGAGTACACAGATGTGCCTCCCCCTCTCCCCTGGCGCCCCACCCTCACTCTAAGGAGGCAGGAAGTTGCTGCTTATCTATGGGTCTCATTCTCTCATTCTTTCTCAGATCACACATCCTTCCAGGCTGCCTTCCAGGTGGTACATGTGCACACAGTTATAAGTATGCCCCTGCCCTGCAGGCGGCAGACTTTTGCATCCCAGTGCTGAAAGATAGGATTCTTTAGCCCACGGAGGAGAGAAAAATGAACGGAGTGATCACGGGTAGAATAAGTCGCCTTTAAATAACACTTTCCAGTTTGCAAAGCACTTTCATATCCATTGTCTCACTTGATCACTGGAACAACCACATGATGTAGATTGTTATCTCTGTTTTTGAGACAGCACAAGTGCAGAGACGTGACAAATGCCACAGCCCAGGCGTCCACCTGCATCTCCCAGCCCTGGATCCCACATTCCCTTTTGACAAACTACTTGACCATTTATGCTGAAGAATCTGTGTTCTTGGCCGTGTCTTTTGTCCTTGACCTAAGAAAAATTATTTCTTGATATTTCCAGTGTAGTTTTTGATCTTCTTGGGAAAGTTTCAGTTTAGAGCAAGATGATTTCCCAGCTCACCTCTATAGTCTTGGAGTTCGTGACCCTTTCCCAGGCTTATAGGAAAGACATAACACGATTCAGTTGGAATTCTTGGTACAGGAAATATAGCATCAGTAAAGAGCTATTTATTTTGGATCAGCTAATCCTGTGCTGTGGTAGAAAATATGGGGGAAGTCAAGAGGGCGTCAGGAAAAGGATTTCACTCACGTCATAAGCAACGATGGTGTCCTCATATTTTATTTCAAAACTTCTGTACACATTACTCTTCCATAAAACCATGTTCCCTAGATCCTCCCCACTTCATCATAGTTCTTTGACTCATGTGTAAGGAGATTGTTTTTCATTTTGAACCCAATTACTTCCTCTTTCACCTCATAGTAAATCACCCTTCTTGGTGTGTGGCATAATTACTTCCATGACAATGGGTTGAAGTTAGACACAGAACATTATGCAAGACTAAGTGGAGAGACGCGGCTCTGAGCTTCTCTACAAACTGCTATCCTAATAACTGCAGGACAGAGGTAGAAAATTACCACACTATAAATTGCTTTCTCGATAGTGGTTTTGTTCCTGTCTTTTGCAAAGCTGTGGCATGCTGAGAAAATTTCTCTGCATTTTTAATTGTAGATAATTTTTTGTAAGAAAAACCTCCCAGTGAAAATGGTCTAATGAAATGTGGTTAGTTTGACTTTGGCAAAGCTGCATGTCATTCAAATGAGGGCATAAAAACACGTAAGTTGTACATGCTCTCACCTTAACGTGTAAGGGAAAATTTGCATCAAAAGCAATATAAGAGGTTGAGAAGTGGAGATTGGTCCCTAACAGAGCGCCTCCTTTTCACACACTCCTGTAAAAGACTAGGGATAATGAATGGGTGGTGCACTGCCACCATGTGGTGAGTCAGGTGAGGCGGAGGACTCCCAGGGCTACTCTCTTAAGCAGAACCCAACCTCATCTAACCAGAAGATGGACAAGAATCAGAAAAGACTGAGAAGACGCCTGTACTGCTGAAGTAAATGCTAGAAGACTCCTTCTGAAGCTCATATGCTTCAAAGAATATCACCGCCAAGCCAAGTTTATGCTTATTTTTGGTGTGATTCTAATGAGCTTGTTTTTTAAACCCTATAGCACATAAGAATCAAGTAATTATTAGGATAGAAAGAGGAAAGGAAAATGAGTTAGACATGAGTTAGATATCTCATGTTTATTTTATTCTAACACTAATATCAACCAGTGTTATGCTGGTGCTACAGACTTGTATTAAGATGATCAAACTGATGGTTTGTGAGACAGTCAATGGTAGACTAGGTATTCATGGTTAAGATTCCGTGACCCCCAAACTTGTATTTCTACAACTCCCCCTGGTCTGTTGTGGGACATTGAGGGACAAGCCTGATGTCTGGCAATGACAGAGGAAAGATGGAATCAATACTTCAAATGTACCACATTCTTTGACCATCAAGCGCAGAGGAAGATGGCCCCACCATCACTCATGTTCTTCTGTTTCAGATGTTGTCATCCTGGCTTTGTGCCCTCAAGAAAAAGTGTGCTGCATCCAGCCTTCTCTGTGTGAGCATCCAGGGGCATCCTGAGGAGGACACACCAAATGAGAGTTTGGGATCCAAGTGTACCTTTTCCTTGTGTCACCTATGGGAACCTGGTCATGTGAAAGCATCTTATTGTGCCTCAGTTCCCTCATCTGAAAAATTATGATAATTATACATACTACCACACGGTACTGGTTCAAAGGATTAAATGAGGCAATTCATATAAATAGCCAAAGAAGTAGCTGATATTTAGTAGGCATTACATATCAACCAAGGACATTTTAGAAAATTAAAAGCTCAAATCCTTTCAGGACTAAACTGGGTTCTTATTAAATTGTTCATCTGTGTATCCCTTCATTCAACACACATTCATTAAGTACAAATTAGGAGCTAGTAGTGGTAGCCACCAAATAAATAAATATAAATAAATTACAGCTCTCGCCATCTAGAAACTCAGACATATAAAAAAAGAACTACAGTGATGAAGGAAGTATTGGGGAAGCATTTTCATGTGACACAGATATGGGAACACACTTCCTGTCTGGGAGAAGTTAGGACAGCTTCCCAGAGATGATGTTCAGGGGAGAGTGTAGTTGGTGAGATGGGGAAAGGACATTCCATCGGAGAACATAGCACATACAAACAAAACTCACATGAAAGCGAGCTGGTTGTTTTGGCCATGAAGGTGCAGGGTGTGTGTGAGGGAAGTGGAAGAATGTGAGGCTGAGGTGGTGGGCAGGGCCAGACAGCAGGGGTCTTGTAGACAGAACTTAATCTGTGGGTTTGTTCCAAGGCTTTCAAACTTCTTCAGCACTAGATATTTTTCCTTTAAACAAAATTTTATGGAGAATCCCAGCATGTGAAACAAATAATGGCAACGTTTTGTTAGGGAACATTTAGTTAGTAAGTTCAAATTAAAAACAGTTAAAAAAATCATCAGTGAGAACAACAGAACTATTAATTAATGCAAGCATTTGGGGTTATTTGTAACAAATTAGACTTCCATTGGGTGTGTGTGTGTGTGTGTGTGTGTGTGTATACATATACATAACATACACACACATTTGTGTAGTTCTAATTATATAATATTGAAAAAACGTATTTACTCAGAGAACTAGTCGCTTAAGTAACTTTTTGGAAAGGAATTCAATTTGTAATCTTGGGATACTCAACTGCTCTGGAAGCTTAAAAGAGAAGTGGTAAGTCTTTTTTACTTCAAATTCAAATTGTCTACCAATACCTTTCATGTCTTAGCATAAATACAAAAGTCAGAGAAACACCCTGACCCTAAATCAGAGCTAACATGGTCTCTATAATACACAACTACCGAGGTGAGACCTATTCCGTGACCCCTTTCATAGCTTCACTGTCGGGCTCTGCTGAAAACTTTGTACTGAGATGATGCTCCTGAGCCTTAGCTGGTCTGTAAGCAAGCACGGCCATGCCTGTGTGCTCTTCTGGGCTAGAAACTATCTTGCATCAAACAGCTGGCATGAAACAGGTTGGTAGGTTCTCAAAAATAGTAGCATATTTTTAGAAATTATTATTGTTATTATTATTAATGTAAGCTTGAGTGAAAAATTCAGTAGGTAGCTGGTACAAAACTGTATGTGAACCTGGCCAGCAATTACCATGTTTTATTCATTTATCTACATTCAGGGTGCAGTCCTGTCTCGTGGGAAGGTCTCCACTGATGTTTGTTGAATGAACTGAAGTTTAAGAGAGAGTGTAGACCTGAACATCTGGATTTGAGCATTGCAGAACATGCATATGGTAGCCTAATCCCTGTTAATAAAAGCCTGCAGGATGTGTGCAGAGTGAGAAAAGACAGTCACAGACAGCACCTGTAGAACATCAGTATAAATAAGGAACATGCAGGAAGGGAAGCGGGTGAAGGAGAAGAGAAAGTAGCAGATGGTGCTGAATTCACAGTGGGTCTGCGATTTGATTATGCTCCACCAGTTTGTATCAGGAGAGTTCCTGGACCACAGTATGAATCTATTTAGCACTAGATTTCATCCACCTTCCACTTACTTTAACAGTCTAGAATAGGAGCAGATTAGCTATGTTCAAATGACAATCCTTCTCAAGGGTTTGAGGATTCAAGCATAAAGTCTATACTAGTGTTTATAAAGCCACATACGAGTCTCTTCTCTTTCTCCTCCTCATTAGGTTTTAACTTACATTTTAAACTGCTTCCATGCAGTGCAGCGAGACCTCTCCCTTTGCTGTATCAATACTGTAAAGGTGATTCATCCTGTCTCTTGGGAGGACCTCTCACTTGAAGGAGTTGGTTGGACTCTAGAGGATTAGTGGGTTGGAAACCAAGCTGGCGCATATTGAAGGCACTGGGCTCTCTAACTAGGCTGAATCATATGTCCCAATGGAAACTTTCTCCATCCTGGGAGTCATTAATGTGTCATAACCCATAATTTTAAAATTATTGGGTGTTTAGGACTTCCTTTCTCGCTCAGCCCACAGATCCTTATCCGCTCACATAAGCTGAACCTTCTGAATATGAATGAAGAGAGAAGTCCTCCCACCACCTCCTCCTTGAGCAATAATGTGAGAACAGACACAATCAAGGACCGTGATCCCGACGAGGACAGTGATGTTTACCCTCCTGGTCCTCGTGCCCTCCTGCTGTAGCTCACTGTGAGCAAAATCCAGCCCTGTTTTCCTCCCGGCAGGCCCTGGGTCTCTGGTCAAACTGAAGTATTCCTCCCAGCTTCGCAACTTGATTACTTGGTTCACCAAGAGCCAATCAACCATGGAGACCTCACAATGAGGTGACAGAGGTGGCCTCTGAGGGCGGGAGTCAAGCTCGTCAGTGTTTCACAAGTGGAGCTGAGTTTCCAGGTGGCCTTAAAATCTGAGCATCTCTTGGTTCCCTTGTTTACCTTGCAAGATTAGGAAATAAAGGTTGGGAGAGAGGGGCTTAAGTGCTTGAAAGGTCACTCAGTTTCAAGTCTGGAAAAACGAGCAGGGGCATTAGGACTGAGTGGAGGGGGCGAGGGAAAGGATGACGGGTTTTTAAAGGCATAACCCTGAGACTCCCTCCCTCCCTGCTCTCCTGGTGTCCGCTTGTGCATCCTGCTGATAAAGTTAGATGTTGATGTCTATATTTAATTTTATCTGCAGAAAGAAGGAAAAACAGAGCTTGTTAGACATTTAAAGCCAGTCATCTGTGTTTCTTATTTACTTTTAGATAAGCAAAAAACCCACATAATTTACTCTTGATAAAGACTCCCGGGGCTGCTTGTTTGCCAAAGACATGTGACTTTTAAACCATGAACAGTTTGAGATGTCACCAGAGCAAGACTTAATTCCCCCTCACAGACACACACACACACAAGCAACCTATGTATTTTTTGAGTCCATATTTATAGATGGCACTTCCATCGTTTCTGTTTAAAAATCTGTATGTCCAATGTTTGGCTTGTGACATCAGTCAAACTTTGCTCCCTGCCAGCTCTGCTGTGTTCCCCGCACACGGGGGACTCTCCGGGTTCACTGGCCAGCTCCCTGAGCTCTCCAGAGTGCTCATGTGGAGGAGGAGGGTCTGTGGGGCATGCATGGAAATAAGAGCACCATGGCCAGGCCTGCAGGACACAGATATCTGCTTGACAGCCCCTCTCATTCCCGCCCGTGACCTCACAGAGGCCTCAATTGGATCAGGCAATTAGTATGGTTGGGATCAAATGCTGCCCAATTTAATTCAATTACTCTTCACCGCAAGAGAAAATATGGTTATTATAGTGACAGGACCTGTGTGCAGAAGACAGGCTTATAGTCAGTGACCTGCCAACACATTGCCAAGCTGTGGGGAGTAGGAAGGGCACAGAAGAGGATGATAGGACGGGACAGACAGCACTGCACCCACCCCTAGTGCTCAGATGCACAGTTGAGTGTCTCCCCACAATGGCCCAGGGGCACTCTCTTGACAGAAACCATAGGTCACGTGGGCACATCTGTCAGGACTCAGGACTCAGAAATGAGGAGTATAGAAACCAGGTTTTGCTGTTACTCGATAACTACAAACTATTTACCAAAAATTCTAGGGAGGAAGGAGAGAGTAGAATGTGATAGCCGTTAGCAATTAATGGGAGATGCATTCCAAAATTCTTGTTTTAAGGGACATTTCTTATTTATGGTGCCTGTGTGACTAATGTTTCTCTGTGCATCAGCTTTGTCACATGGGAGCGAGGAACTGGCTCCTCACAGGATTCTGGGAAGGGCAAATGGAGTAAACACGCTTAAAATGATGCCTGGGAAGAATGTACAAAACTCCCCAGCTATTACCATATTATTTGCAAGAGCAGCTAATGCAAAAACAGGAGGCAAAAAAATTGTCCTCAGTATGTGCACAGGCTCACAACTGAGCCCCTTGTAGTGGCAGATTGACACATGTGTGCGCGGGCTGGCTGTGCCACTCCCCATTCCTCATGGCCCCTACTCAAGTAGGAAGAGGAATACACCGTGTCAACTGTCCATATTCACAGTTATCTCTGAGGTCGCCGACATGTGTCCTTTAGATGAAGT
The DNA here is from genome assembly GCA_004024925.1 of Scalopus aquaticus. Classification (NCBI taxonomy): domain Eukaryota; kingdom Metazoa; phylum Chordata; class Mammalia; order Eulipotyphla; family Talpidae; genus Scalopus; species Scalopus aquaticus. Next base: position 31,418 of record PVIJ01007548.1, read on the forward strand.
ACTATTTCGCAACCTTGCAGAGAGTTTTGAAAACTCTAAAAACTCACAGGAATCTCTCCCTGATCTTACCACACTTGCCTGATCAACACCCTTGAGAAGCCAGAGCGGAGCATCTCCAGCCTGAAGTAATGGAGTGCATGTGATTTGAGTGACACTTATGTTGTGAGTGGTGGTTTTTAAGCACTAATCTTTTAGAGACAGGACCATTTTTTGCAGGTGCCATAATCTAAATGTATGTACATGTCAGTGCCTACCAAAAAATACAAGCTATGGGATGAGGCTCCATAGTAATTTTGGCACAAATAGGTCAGGCCTCTGCATTGCCCTGAGTCACTCAAGTATTCTTCTCTCCATGAGAGCCCATTTTGGCTCCACATTACTCTGAGGTAAGATGGTGGCCCACCGTGTTCAGTGCCTACTGCGGTCGCTTACCCCATGTTAGCCCCTTGTCCTCTGCTTTCAGGTCCCCTGTGGAGGAGTCCGAGCACACCAGTAGAAGCCTCATCTGTCTGGTTAGTTTTCACTGAGATTTATTGAGTTATGTTTCTGAGATGATGTTTTCATAAAGTGGGCAACGATTTACTGTCCCAACAAGAAGTGATACCTTCTCCTATGGGATTGTAGCTTTAACAAAATGGACAGGAACTGAACGGAAAAGCAGGCACCTGACTCTTCTTTGTTTTACACTGTTGAGCAAGCCAGTTTTTGCCTCTCAACCTCGGTTTTCCCATTGCCGTGGGAATTGACATGAATGATTCCTACAGCCCATCCTGTCTCCTGCAAACTAGTCCTTCAATGACGAAAGCCATAAATTTAACTTATAATTGCTGGTATTACTCAGACAAGGAAGAGAAATTTTTCTAGATCCAGGAAGAGGAGCACTCTCAGTTGGAACTAAATACGACGGGGCAAGGAGCAAGGCTGATAAACCACGGATGTGCCCAGCTCTTGGGTCCTCCAAAGGAAATCTGGGAAGAAAATGGCAGCCCCAGTCAGATAACTGTTTCAGTGTAACACTAAGAGATGTTCCCTTTATTTCCACGCCAGCTGAGCTCCTGAATAATTATATTTTAAACAGCACAAAGTATAAACCAAGCAGATTCATTTAGCATCTGGGGAGCCAATTGCACCCGGGCCTGCCCAAACTGGTCTTTTTCATTGCAGGGTGTGGGAGAACAGGACTTTGTGGGTCCCCGGGGGCCTGCCAGGCCTGGAGCTGTTGCTCAGCTGTGGGAGGCACGCCAGTTCTCAGGTCTGCTAATGAGTGGTGTGGTGTCTGGCAAGGACCTGGCTTGCAAGGGAGTGTGACTAATCATGAATCTTTTCAATAACGCTGACGATTCATTCTCTTTTCTCTCCTTCGCCTGCTCTCTGTGCTGGAGCTGTCTGAAATAGGAGCAAATTAGCCTCATTCTGGAAAAGGCAGGGCATGATAAAGGACCCCCTAAAAGGTTTCCAGTGCTCCATGCCTTGGTGTTTTGCAGTCAGTGTAATTATCGGACTTGGTTGGGTTGACAGAGTATTTTTTGTTGTTCCCTATACTCACTAGCAGGCAGGATCTGAAGGCAGTGCCCTGTTACTCTTTTGTGGGCTATTTAACAAATTTAGTTCTGACACCAGCAAAGAGTGTCATTATTATTCTACATATGCTCCAACCCCAAACGATGACCTTCCCATTTCCTGTCAAAGACTGTGTTTCACCAAATAATGCCCACCACACGTCGATATGTGGTAGACCTTAAATGCCCTGCACTCCTTAATTGGGATTGGGAGTCAAGAGGGGATAAGCCTTTCCACCGACTCATCTCTCTCCCTGCCACCTATTTTGTTGCTTGATAAGCTCAAGGTGCTTCTAACACCAGAGCAGAACTGTATGTTCTCTCATGGAAAGGTGTGTTTGTGTGTGTATGTGTTTGTGTGTGTGTATCTCAGGAAAGTCAGTAATACCATCTGTTAGTTAGTGGGTTGGAAGAATTTCAGGTTGGGAGGCAGGTTTTGCTGATGTTGGACCAAAATTTTAGAAAGCAGCTGTAACTGCCTGTGGATCGGCACCCTCATCATGGACTAGACCTCTGAGGGTCACTCAAATGTAATTTCCTAATAACAGGGCAAAAACATTTATATTTTGAGGGATGTGAGCAAGTAAAAGAAAAGGAAGCATGCATCCAGACATGTCCTAACACGCCTAACAAAATATTTGTAGGGATGACAAGCGAAAGTATTTAAAATTACTTTTCTTTGAACATTCTGACCATTGAACTCTCTTTCAGAAGGTGTCAGAGATTATGGTTTCATGTAGGTGTTGGAATTTGAGGGCCAAGGTCAGACAGCTCTGACCTTCAAACATGTTTTATGACACATGTAAAATAGGAAATTTCATGTGAACATCTAAATTTCTAGTTTCTCTTAAAAAATCCCCAAATCAGGCAACACTGACTACATAGACTAGCATGGTAACATTTTATTGGAACTGAGTGTCCATCTCCATTTTACAGAGTACTTTTTACAGTCCTCACTGCTCACTATTGATTCACATTTAGCCTTTTTTAATCTATTTGCATCATCTACTTGGCCTTTTTAGGCGGTTAGATTTGTGTTCTCTGATTCAGTCTACAAGTCACTGATAGTCAAGACTCTTCCCTGCTCAGGTTGGAGATTGGTCATAATATAACAACATATATTGAGGTGTTGGGAACCCCATTGCCAATGCAAAATTCTTCCTTTGTTTCTTTGATTAGAGAAGATCCCCAAAGAGTGAATCATCAATGGATGATTTGAGTCATTCCCTGATGTTATGAAATCTGAGACACAAATACTTCATATGTATGTATTGTTTGTTCTAGGGTTGTTGATTACATTTGGGCCCGGTTTTGTAGCCACAATAATAATTTAGAAGACCAGATGGCTGGGTCAGGAAATGGGGCTGAGAATAGATAAATTATTTAACTTCCAGATACTATACTGATTGATTATGGCATATGCTAAGGAATTCTTACAGTGCTTCAAGATGGTTCAGTAGGGGGGAAATTGTGGTGATCCAGAATGGAATAAGCCCATTCCATAGTGTGCATGTTAGTACTCTTTAATGTGTGTGTTTGAGATTGTCTCATACAATTCTTAAATATTATGTTTGCCTAAGAACAATACTATAAACTTCTCTATCATTTTGCTGTAAAAACATAACTCATAGATCTAAATTAGATTTTTAATAATATCCTACTGGAAAATTTAAAAAGCAATTACCATATCTTCATACAAATGAATGCTTCTGAAAATGATGGTGTCATTAAGAGACTTGTTATTTCATTGGGAACAACAGTCCTTCATTCATTTACTACTTTATTAGCAGATAATTCTAAGCATCCACTCTAGGTTGAATCACAAAAAATTGCTAACAATTGAGGTTTTTTTAATCTAAAAACCAGAAACTTCATAATGGTTTAACCTGGAACATGCGAGGTGCTATGTTCAGTGCTGAGGGTTCAAGAAAGACATGTCTGTCTCTGAGAAAGACAGACATGAAAACAACAGTGTAATGAAGTATTTTGAATATAGTGACAGGCACATGCAGGAAGACTTGTGAAGAGCTAGGGAAGAAGGAAGGCAGTTTTTATTGGGGGGAATGTTAGTGAAACACTTCAAAATGAAGGAGATGTTCAAAATCAATTCTGAAAGGAATCCCAATGGCATTGAAATGTGTTTGTGTTTGGAGAAGGGAGAATGAGTAGGTGGGAATGGAGGTGGGCCTGAACAGACAGACAAGCAAGCCTCAAGGTCATGGGCTGCATGGGTCAATTTTGGCACTGCAGCTGGTGAGGCTAATTTGGTGGGTTTGGGGCCCCACAGCGCATCTCAGGAGCTTGCCAGGATTATGTTAACAAGAACCCTTGGAGCATTTCCAGCTGGTGTGAGGCCTGATCAGACTCATCCTTTAGGAAGAGTTTTGCTTTGTAACACGGGGCAAGAGCAGGTTATAGGCCAGGGGCCCTATAGGTTATACTGATTTGACCTGGACAAGAGCCCAGTGAGGTGGAGAAGTGAGCATCATCCCTTCCTGTAGCAGAGGAATCTTTGGAAGGTTACTCATGGAGGGGACTTTAGACAACTACAACCACTAGCACAGTAATCTTCTTGGTAGCTGATGCAATCTTTTCTTAAATAATTATTAGCACTACTAACTAATATAAATTGAGGATCACTATTTTAGCACTTGGTTAAGGGATTTTTATATTTATTTCATATTGCGCTTGCATAACCTATTAAATACAATTTCCATATTTCAGAAGAGAAAACTGAAAAACAGAGAAGTTAATTAAACTGCTCCAAGTTACATGGCTGAGAAACACTGAACCAAGATCCACACAGAGACCAAGCAGACAAAACATTGTTCTAGTAATTAAATTACAGTGACAAGAACAAGGACTTCTAACTTTTCATGACAAAAAACTTTTCATGACTTTTTCTAGAGAGCGATAACTAGCTCAGTTCTGTCCCCAAGATACAGTTTCAGGTGCCATTTTAAACTATTATTGGTATTGGTGGTGAAGTAGATAGAAAAACACACACAAACACACACACACTTTGAATGGACTTACCCATTCTGAGTCCTGAATATGTCAGGAACACAACAAAAAGATAATCAAATGTGGCGCTGTTTCTCAAGCAAATTTTCTATTAATGAAATGGAACTAGAATATTGCATGACTTAAATTCTGGGGACATTAAATAAAAGATCCAGCTACTATTTTGCACAGTGATTGATCCCCCTTGGAAGAATGGAAATGGTAATTATTCATTGGCATAGCCTCAGGAAACATCAAGGGACATATGCATGTGTGCGGCGCACGTGCGCGCGCACACACACACACATATAAGAAAGAAAATTGAGAGCTAGACCCCAAGGGGTTCCATATCACTCACAACTTTAACATAAGCACAGTGGGATTTAGTGTCTTGGGTGTTTTCTGGATTCATAATACAGCAAGTCCCTGACTTTGTCCTTTCCAGAAAGAGCTAAAAAGCCATTCTTGCCACTTGGCCTCCCTCTTGACCACAACCAGCCTTTGGAAATTGACTCAGATGGTCCTGGGGAGAAAAGAAGGAAGCAATAGGGAAGAGAAGGCCACACAGAAGGGAATATCCTTGGGGGACTGGGACTCACCCCTTCTACACCCCCCCCCCCCCCCCCCCGGACTCCACCACGCATTCTTAGTAGCAGTAACCTCTGTAAGAAACAAACAAACAAACAAACAAACAAACAAAACAAGGCTCCATCTCTAATGGGTTGACAGGTGATTCAAAAGTGGTATTCAAAGGGAAAATGTGAAGACAAAGAAATGGAGGAGTTAAGAAAAGAACTTTCTCATACATTACCAAGAGTGAAAAGAAATCACCCCTCTGAGAGGGGAGAGGGGGGCTGCGGCTGCTACCCAGTGACTGCCGCGGTAACTAAACCACAGCTACCTGTGATAACAGAGATGTCATTGATTTAGCACAAAATTAGTCTTTTCTTAAAGATCAGTCTAAGGTGAATCTCTCACAAACAGCCTCCCACAGTGACTCAGGGATCCAGGCTCTGTCTACTTTGTAGTTTCATCATCCCCTGGTGCCTCATAGCCTTCAATTCCAACCAGAGGATGGAGGATGAAAGACAACCTGAAGGATCACAGGTTTTCATGAGCTGAATCTAAGTGATACATTGCTTCCACCCACACTCCCATGGCCAGAACTGAGGCAGCGTGGACACACGTGGCTACAAGGGCAGCACTTCCCAGACACAACCCCACAGTGAAGATGGGAAACCTAAATCACTGGTAGGCAGCATGTCTGTTACAACTGCACACATCTTAAGGCATAGCTAAGGAGCACTGAGAGATTGTTTCAGACGGTCCCATTCTCCAATCACTCACCAGTTTCGAGTGATCACTTATATGTCATGCAGTTTACAGCAGAATTATAGTTTACACATGGGACAAACAGCTAAGAAGGAAATTTGTGATTTTGTCACTATTGGTAATGTAAATTACATTTATTTTAACTACTCTTTTCATGCTGCTCAATTTTGAAATATTTTCCATTAGATTCCAGAGCCCTGGAAATATTACGGTATGAATTACTCACAGAATTAACATTTTTATGGTAAATTGAAATTTGTCAATACATGTTATGATATTATGAGCACTTTCTGTAGTTTATATATATTATAGAAATGTCACAAAGGCAGTTATGCTCCTGTCTGTGTCTATCTGGTGTCTGTATTTTAAGATATTTGAAAGCAAATAAAAGATTTGCATTTAATGAATCTTCAAATGATTTCCTTACATCGCAGATGTCATCTGGATAATTCGTCCAGTTGCCGTTGTTGGACAGGAGATGAATTTCTCCTCAGACATAGAATGGAGGTAACTGTCTCCTGTCTGCCTAGCATCTATTCACATGGGTTAATGAGGGGCTTTCTTGAAAGACATAGTGGGAGCAGAGCATTAAAAATTCTTTACAGTTTAGAAGGGTCAGGAGCCTTTCTCCATCTCATTCTTTCCAAGCATTTTAGTTCTGAACATGGGAACAACTGTACTGAAACCAAGTGTAAAGGAAAGTGATCATCTACAATTCAGTGTAGAAGATCTATCTTGAAACCAGATTAAAATATACTGATATCATCAGTCTCTCTTGTTCTCTCTCAGCATGTCCCTATCTATACCCTGGGTACATTCTGTATTATTCCCATCCAATAAGTCTTACCCTCACCACATACTTCTTCATATGAGGTGTTGTTTCTTCTAGTCTTTTTGTGACTCCACCTCTACCTCTGAAACATCCCCTCTACCACACATATACCACATTGATTGAAAAAGCAGTCTATGACTTTAAGTTGCTTTTGATGACACTTGTCCGAGAAACAAAATATAGAAGCAAAAAAGCCCCACAAATCAAAATGATATATAAGAATCACAAAAAGACTAGAAACAACACCTCATATGAAGAAGTATATGTTGAGGGTAAGACTTATTGGATGGGAATAATACAGAATGTACCCAGGGTATAGATAGGGACATGCTGAGAGAGAGCGAGAGAGAGACTGATGATCTCAAGTCATACAGTAAGTGGTATGAGTGCCCCAACATTTCAGGCCATGCACTGGAGTTGCGGGGGGAGGTACCATCCAAGTTCAGTTAGCTGACATTACAGAGCTATCTGGAAGTTACACACAGTGCTTCAATTTATATCTCACTTGTCAGAACCCAGTTCCAGGGCATATCTGTTGCAACAGAATTTGGGAAACAGAAATTTTGGTTGGGTGTTTCATGACTTGGAGAAAAAGGAGTATTTTCAGTCAGACAGAAGGAGAACGTGGATTTTAGGTGGGCAACTCACAGTTTCTAGCAGAGCGAAGCTATGGTCTGGGAGCCATTCTCGAAAGTGGAGTCCTAGAACAAAACAAAATAAGCTCTAGGAAAAAAAATACGAGATGATTTTTTTCACAATCTGAGTTGTCTTATGGGACTTCTAACTCTGCTATGGATTTTTGATACAACTAACGGTCCACGCTTTGGTGATGGTTGTCAACTGGAAAATATCACCACAGAAGCAGAGGGAGGAAGCACCATGTCAAGGGAAGATGGAACCCAAGGGCAACTTCTTTTTCTTGAAACACGCAAGAGCTGTGCCACAGCATGATGAACAGCAATGACAGGGCAGAGGAAATGTCCACAATAACATCCAGGACTCATGAGCACCACCTGACAGCCCAGTGCTTGGAAGGGCACAGGAACAGACACATTGGGTTGGAAAAATTACCTTCTCTACCTGATGAGGTTTCTCTGCGTGGCTGCGGAAGAGGATGAATGGAGTGAAGTGAAACTCACTTACAGGACAGTGTGAACTGAGGAAACTCTAAACTGTTCATGGGATATCATCAAAGTACCTACATTTGTTAGGCTGATACCCTCATGCAGGCTGCCACAAGAAAGACTTGGTTTTCTCCCTTCCCCATGTCTTTTTCCTTCCTTCTAACTGCTTTTGACCAACTGTAGGGAGTAAGTTCACTGCCTGAGTAGAATTAGGTTAGACCAGAACTGAATATCAAGCCGACAGAGGGGAGTTTGCTGCCAACGTTGATTAAATGAGAAGTGAAAAGAAAGTCTGACTTGGAATCCAAATATGGGAATTTAGAAGGGAAAAAGCTAATATTAGACTGCTTAAGAATTAGTACGGAAAGATATATTTGTTATTAGAGAATCAGGGAGTTTCCATCTAGGTCAATACTTTATTGTAAAATAGTCACACTTTTATGCAATAGATGCTTGGAATATTCCAGCTTCACCTGTTAGCACAAAGATTGCTAATGTGCAAAATGAAAAATCTCAAAACCCTATTACTGCTCTTCTGATGCGTGTCATGATATACATTATTATGGCAGGGCTACTTCTTAAGAGGCGGCTAGCTGCCACCAGTTCACCCCAGAACCAAAAGAACAACTCTGTCAAAAAGGGTACAGCTTCTGACAGTCTTGCTTCCACACAGAAATGACAATCTCATTAATGATGCTAAGTTTATATTGTAAATATATTATCACCACTCTCACACCAACTGCTTATGTTAAAAAATAATTACTAATTAGTTTCAGCAAATGTATTATAAAAAGGTGGCTAATTTTAACTATCTTTTCCTCCCTGTTTTAGAAAAAAAAAATGGAGTGATTCAGAGAAAGCAATCTGTTACCTGGAGAAATTGAGAATTTTTTAATCATCTTTGATCAGAGTTTTTAAGAATCTTATGAAAATGGTGGTCAAAGTAACAACAGGTGAGTTGTAGCCTATAGTTTTTACTTTTTTTCCTCAAAATTTAATGAGAAAAATAAATCTGTTCAACAACTTTATGTTTGCTTCTGGTTTGTCTGCAGGATGCCTTGTGAATGTCTGGACCCCCATCCAGTTCTCTCTTATTGCAGGCTCAACTTCAAGATCTTCCCCCTCTTCCTCCCAGAATGCCTATTCTTCAGCCTCCTGCAGACATCTGGTTTCTTTACCTCTCCCTTTCTTCTCTGCACTCTCTCCATGATGTTTCAGCCTCCCTATTCAGCCTAGACTCCAAAATAAGAGTATTACTTCCAGTCTCTCATCCAGAACCTCATTTTCCTAGTCCCTCTTTTTTTTTTTTTTTGTCACTTTCCAACAAAACACAAATCCAGAATCCATCAACCATCCATTTTCTCTACTTTCAATCAGGATCACCAGGTACAGCCAGAGAAAATTGTATATTTTCATATAGTGATTCTATTATAAAGTCATGGTTTCTTATGTCAGTTGTTCCTTAACACTGCCTAAAAAACATATCCATCCCCACAGAGCCTTTAGTCCTCATTATGGTGGAGCTAGACTTTATCGTTCCCATTCGCAGTTGCGATCTGGCACTGGCCCTGGGAGTTGCAGGAGCCCAGCTAGACAGCACCTTCTCTTTGCTGAGTTGATGTTAAAAGACCACAAGTGAAGGCTGGGGGCCGGACTGCTAGGTCTTAAAGGCTGACTTTGCCATTTAATAGCTGTGTCATTTGGGCAAGTTTCTTCATTTTTTCAAGTCTCCATTTTCACCCATAAAACAGATACAAAAAGGGAAGAATTAAGTGAATAATATGGATATAACTTTAAAATTTCAGTCTAATCATCTTTGTGTAGTCCATTTACTAAACACTAAATTTAATCACTGATCTCCCGAGTTCAAATTTTCCAGTTAGAATTTGTTTTCTTTTTGTTCTACCTGCTCTGTGTTGCTTTTTTCCCCTTGGTTCTTGTCCTCTTGGATTAATCACATATTTATCAGTGAGATAGTTCCCATCATATGACTGGTATTATTTTTATTTGAGTTAAGGTTATATGATAAAGTGTAGAATTAAATGTTTGTCTTGGATGAGATTCCTGATTGGGCAGTAGACTATTATTCTCTTGTTTAGTGAGCACCTATTCTAGACTATATTCTACTCAAGCCCCTGGGAATCAAGCAAGGAATAAAAACAGCTAAATTCTCTTGCCTTCATGTAGTTTATAGTCTAAAAGAAAATGATCACAAACTGAGAGGTCTGACAAGCTTGGGTTCAGTAACTCGTGTCATTATTAATTAGTTGTGAGACATTCAGCAAACATTACACACAGTTTCTTCAACTATAAAGGTTGGATTACTCTCTTTGGAGGATTGTTATGAGAATTAGGGTTTATATATATATATATATATATATACACATATATACACACATAATATAATAATAATTAAATAAAGCATATATATAAAATATAATAATAATTAAATAAAGCATCACTTATTACCTCTTAGGTGTCCCAACTATGCTAGAACTATGCTAATACTATATAGAACTATATATATGTATATATATATATATATATAGTTCTATATGTATATATATAGTTCTATATATATATATATATATATACACACACATAATTCTAGCATAGTTGGGACACATAAGAGGTGTGTATGTATATGTGTGTGTGTGTGTATATATATATACACATTTAATATATATTATATATTATATATATATATATATACAGTTCTAGCATAGTTGGGACACATAAGAGGTAATAAGTGATGTTTTATTTATTATTATATTCAAGAAACTCTAGCCATCTGGACATTTGGCCACAAACTAATATTATGAAAAATGTGTCAAGTGGAGATCATTTTAGTATTACTTGCACCCTCTCTGCACAATAAGACTTTCATATCTATGTGCCTTAAATGTTTATGTTTTTCTGCACTCTGATTTTCAATTTTGTGAACATGCTTTAACCCATGGTACATGAGTTTGCAATAATAAGAGGATCTGGAATAATAATAACCATGAGCAACATATGGTGACATTTGCCATCTTCCTTGTGAAGACAGATGTTCAAAGTTAGAATTCTGGTGATTTTTATTAACTACTAAGTTTAATGTTCATGTTAAAAAGAATATGTTAGGAAATCAGGATCATGTCTTTAAAATAGTACATCTACAAATATATCTACCTGGGGCTGTATAACTAATTAGTATGAAATTTCTTTTCAACTCCTGTAGCTCATGATTACAATTTTCCAGAATGGTACTATAGAAGTTCAAACTCTTTATAATTATCTTCACTGAGTCTATTATTAGCAATTTTATGTATATATTGCTCATTTAATTTCTTCTGGACATCATGGACTAAATCTCTCATGCTTTTCAATAAAATATACTTCTGGTTATAACTTTCAGAGAAGTGAATTTTAACTGGAAAAATATGACAGATTCTCCTACTAGCCAAGGTTACTAGCAGTGCTTCCAAATCTATACTGTAGAAAAGAATAACCTTGGGAACAACAGGAAGAGAAGAAGGGTGTTTGGGGGAATATGGGAGCTGAGGGGTGAAAATTGTTATAAATGTAGATTCCTGGGCTCCACTTCCTGAAACCGCAATTGGAAGGTCAGCACAGATAATCTTTTAATGTTCAGAGGTGCACTCGTGGGGATCTTTCAGTTCCCATGCCAGTGTCAAGAAATCAAAGCTTCAGATTAGGGGCCTCCCTGGTGGCGCAGTGGTTAAGCGCTGCGTTGTGGAGCTTTTGGCAGCCATCTGGGGGGAGAGTCCCACATGGCGCAGCAGACCTCTCCTGCCTCACTCGTTGCTCCCCTCAGCAGTGTATTTCCATTGATCTGCCTGTTCTGTTCCACACTCTGTCTCTGGTGAACCCTCTCTCCGCCCCACAACTCTGGCCTATACCCCAGCTTGTATGCATAAATAAATGAATCTTTTTTTTAAAATAAGCTTCAGATGGTGTATCTGTAGATTTATTGTATTTGAAACCTCTCCTTACAGTTTCTCTTGTGGTTACTCCATTCTATGAAACTTATAGCTTTCCCTTGATCTCCCTTAATCTTTTTCTAATTATATATATAAAATGAAATATGAGCCAAATTTCTGGAATGGAAAATTTGGCCACACAGACTGATCATTTTAACTATAATTTCAAAGAAGAACGTGAAATTAAAAATATCTAATCAAAGACTGCTAAAACTAGAGCTCAAGACAATTCAGATACAAAAGCATTTGTTTAAGACCTCATGAAGGTTAGTCTGTTCACCAAGCATAAGATAGAAAGATACGTGTGATATCAAGGAGCCAAGGTCATCAGGTAGACAAAAACAAAAACTAATAGCTTAAGAGTTTAAACATTAGGACATGGAGAAAGAAATCCTGTGAACAATGAAGAAGAAACACTTAGTGTCCTGTGGATGTCCAGGAAGAAGTGACATTTAAGTGAGCTTTGTGAAACAGGTAGAAATTCACTGGATAAAAAAGGGAGAAGGATATCCACACAGAGGGAAAGCATGAGCTTGGAGGTAACATGGCAGTGGGTTATTCTGAACGGCTGGAGGAGTGGAAATAGACGGAGTATATAAATGTAGCCAGTTACGAAGGGCCTGGCATGCTTGCGAAGGAGTTGACACATTTTTCTGTCAGGAGGAGAGAGCAGTTACAGGCTTTAAATAGAAGAATGACATAATCATTCTATTCATCTATGTTTTAGGAGTCCAGCTCTTCCTGGGACATAAAATCCAAACATGTCACAGTCTCTCTTGCCCGGAGGCCATTGCACATGCTGCCTCCTCTGCCAACATGCATCTCTCCCACCAGGGCCCTTTCCAATTTGTTTTATGTTAGTCCTAACACATCTGGCAGAGTGTGCTGGTTCGCTTAACTCCTGCTAGTCTCCAAGTCTCAGCTTTAAATACTAGTTGTTGCAGGAAGTCCTTCCTTAAAATTCCACCCCCTCCCCAGAATAGGTCAAGAGTGCTTCATACATGCTCCCCAAATACCCTGTGATCACCCCATCAATACCCTTGTCAGATGGTCTCAAAAGGTCAGTCTTTCTCAACAGATTAAAAATTTGAGCTTATACTTGTTACCTCCCCTGTTTGGTGCAAGGTAGACACTGTGTCTTTTTTGAATTATCTCATTTAAAGATGAATTCTTCTTATGAGTTCTTCTTAGTATGTGTCAGATAGAAGTGCATGGAACTTGAGACAGAATTGAGCTCTCACTTTGTTAAATTTTGTTCTCACTATTCATTATCCTGAGATCGGGGAAATTTACCGGCGCCGCTTGTTTTCTTGTTTCTTGTATGGGGTTAGTAATTTCTCCTAACTCATGTGATGGCTCTGAGCAGGCAATGGAATAGTACAGTAGTGGATCCCTTCCAATGGCTGGCACTTATTAAACACTCAAAAAGTGCCTGCAGTACACACACCGGGAGAGTCTCGACAGGCAGGTGGGAGAAGAGACTGAAGTTCAGACCCACAGGGGTTCCGTATCTAAAGATCAGGTCTGGAAATTGTGATTTTTTTCAAAAACGCAAATCTATTTTTTAAAATGTAATTCTTGTAAATGTTGCAGATACATATAAAATAAAAAGTGAAATTTCTGTTACACTCAACTCTAGAGTCCCTTACCAGAAAGAAAACATTTTGCAGTATGTATACCCTTTTCAGCTACAGATATAGTTACAGGTGTGGATTAATAGATGAACAAATGCACAGGTATGTGACAAGGTCAGCTTAATAAATGTTAACAGTAAAGTTTAAGTGATGGATATATAGTGTTTGATATAAAGTTCTTTTAATTTTGTCATTTGGTCGAAGATTTCCATAATAAAATATTGAGCAAATAATATAGGCATTCATAGGTAGAGACAGCTATAACCTATATTTAACAGAAAATAACAGGTTACAGAGAATCATGTATGAGTATGATACTAGTTTGTTAAATAACAGCAATCATATCTATGCATTTTAACATTATTATAATAATAATATCATGAATGTAGATATAGATGAGGTTGTAAACATAGGTCACAATTATCTCTGTATCATACCCATATCTATACTTCTGTGCATATCTATATCAGGAATATGAGTTAGAGCTTTTATATATGGATTTAGAAAAGTCAAAAATAAAAAAGATATATAGCTATATCATATAAATACAAACTAAAATAAAATGGCATAGTTATAATTACATCAAACAAAGCAAGTTTTTTGAGGAAAAAAACATTACTAGAAATAAAGAAAAACATTTCCAGATGATAAAATATCACTTCATCAAGAATGTATGATACATCTAGGTTCATGTGTTTCTAATAACATAGCATCAAAATACATAAGGAAAAGTCAACAGAATTAAGAGAATAGACAAAACCACTATCAGAAAAGGAGATTTTACCAAGCAGACAAAAAAAAAAATCAATAAAATAGTAACTTGGGCATCATTGTTACCAAACTTGACACAATGTCTGAATAAAATATTTACCAAAATAGACCATATTCTGAACCACAAAGTTTCTCAAACTACTTCAGTGATTGAAATCATTCAGAAATCTTTTGTTCCCGACTACACTGAAATTAGGGTCGAAATATACAAAAGAAAAAAAATGAGAAAAGTGGAACTTTAATGGATGTTAAAAATACTTTGTACTGAATGGCAGTGAGAACACCATATATAAAAACTAGAAAATGGGAACTTAAAAGTATAATAGTTTGAATTGAATGATGAGAATACTATATATAAAAACTTATAATATGCAGCTGAATCCAATTTTAGAGACATTTATATTTTAAATGTATACAATAAAAAGAAATACTGAAAAAGCAATAATCTAATCACCCATCTCAGAAACTTAGTATATCAAAAGCAAATAAAGTGAAAGGAAATAAGAAATATAAGAAATGCGTGCCTTAGAAGATAAATGTGCAATATATAATGGATTTAAGATAGCTAATATCTTAAAAAAAATTAAGGTCTAAGGAAATTTGTAAATCTCTAACAAGACTGATCAAGAAGAGGTAAGAGAGGACATACATTGTTCTTATTGGGGTGAATGAGGAGCTTTGCCATGACCTTACAGATCTTACAGATCTGTATTACAAAATTATGGATTTTTATGAAATAAACAAATTCCTAGAAAAGCACATCTCCTCCAAACTGATACAACCAGAGATATTAAAGGCTCTGAAGAGCCCAATACCCATTTAAGAAATTCAATGTTAATAAACATGGTGATATTGGGGCTATCTGGAGAATCTCCTATGAGTCTCACTTCAATTTTTATATTGTGAGATTTTTACTTGTGTGATGCCTGGGATCCTCCTCCCATCTCATCTGTTCTTCCTGATAGGAGAAGGGATTCCCTGGCCTGAATGCAAGGGCAGAAACTAGGCTTGTCCTGTTCAGTCTGTCCTTCCCTCAGCCAGCCCTGGCTTCCCACAGCACAAGTCTCCAGGTCTGCGCTCTTCTCCGTAGCTGATGACCAGCTGCCCTCACCGAGGCCGGACAGCCTGGGGTCTCCCAAGTGGAGGCACATTGTCTTCCGGACAAAGAACCTGCAAGGCTGCGGCTCTTTCTCTGGTTGACTGTATCACTAATTAAAGTCGCATTTAGCATTTCATCTGCCTTACTCTTGTGTGTATCTCTCAATTCTTTTTCAACATGGGAAAGAAGAAAGTAACATTATTTATTGGTCTTTTAAACTTCCAACGAGAAAGTGGCTCTACTTTCCATCTGTAAAATCATATTAAAATAGGGCCTCCCTGGTGCCACAACAGGTTAAGTCTAGGCTCTATGAAGCTATCTGCAGCCACTGCAGCATGAGTTCGATCCCCGGCCAGGGAGCTTCCCATATGGCTCAACAGACTTCTCCTGCCTCGCCCACTGCTCCCCTCAGCAGTGTGCTTCAGTAGATTCATCTGTTCTGCTCCCCACTCTGTCTCTGGTGAACCCTCTTACCACCCCCCCCATGCCTCTGGCCTACACCCCAGTTCTTGTATGCATAAATAGATAAATCTTAAAAAAATAAAATAACATTAAAATAATTAAATCTAAACAGAACATAAAATAGAATTTAATAATAATAGTATTAAATGAATTGATATGCATAAAATATTTAGAAACTTGCTTGGCATGTAATAAGCACTTAATAAATATTAGTTGTTTGGTTTTTGTTTGTTTTTTTTTAAAACTGAATTCTACTGCATGCCACATGGGGGCTAAGTGCTTTATATAGCACTATGTTGTCCAATATTTAGAAGAAATCCATGAGATTGGCACATGATTAATTAGTTTTATGTTATAGGGGAGGAAGCTGAAATTTGGGGAAATTAAGTGACTTTGTTGAAGGCTATACATTTTGAAAAGTTTGACTTCAAGGTGCACAGTTCCCTCTTGCAGCTGCAAACCATTGGTCCATGTGGGTGAAACAAGACTCATGGCGATTTGTCACTATTATGGGAGAAGAAATTTAGAGTGCAGTCCCTGCTGATGTCTAACCAACAGCCTCAAGTCCTGAGACCATGACAATATGTTTGTTATGCTGCTTAAAATAAACGTTTAACAGGAGTCAAATGCAAAATGTTTTTATATATTCATGGACTCTAAGCATTTCCAAGAGTGTTCGTGAGCAATGTAGATATCACACCACTGAAAATGAGATATTTGGGCCTTTTCAAATATCAGTATTTAATCTTTGGACCTCTAACTACAATTCTTTTCAGTCTTTTATCTCCTTTTTGAGTAAATCTAAGGACCCTGGCCCCCATCATTTCTATGCAGATTAAACTCGATCATCCACTCTTAGAAGTGGTACAAAATCATTTTCCCTCTTCTCTTCTCCCCTACTAAGTTGGGTTAGCCAAAACCTTCTTTCTTTTCAGCATGAACATCTTGCAATTAGTTCTACCACACAAGCTTTTCCTCATCTTCCTGAAAAGAAGGAAAGATGGTTTTGGAAAGATGTGATATCTGACGCAGATCTTGGATCAGTTTTTGGTGGAGAAAACATGATGATTTTTAGACAAAAACATACAGGCCTCTTAAACAGATTTGGAGCTTGCTGATGATATTCATGCAGGTGTTTGGAAAATCTTTACAACCTGAATCTGGGCCAGGAAGTAGAGAGAAGTTATGTTTCTTACATGTTAGTGAGAAAATATATGTGATAGGGTATTTCTGGAACCAAAATTGTATAATGCTGTGAACAGGGCTATGTAGTAAGTTTTAAAGTGCTATTTAAATAAAGCCAAGTTGTCCAAATATCTGGAGTTAATGGATTAACAAATATTCAGAATATGTGAACAAAACTGGAAACACTTCAAAGTTGTTTTTGAAATGTATTATATTTGTGTGAAGTGTTATTTTTAATGACGGTCTGTTATGGCTTTGGGCAAATACAAATTTATTTTCAGGGACCTCAGTTTCCCCCACCTGCAATTAGGACTCATTGAAGCACATTGGCATGTAGAGCACTCTTATGTAACACCTATATTTTACTCTGACTTGAATATGGTGACTATAAAACCATAGATATCTGAGTCAGATTTTCCTTATGTCTCTGCTACCCTGGGAGTAAGTAAGAAACTTTCCAAAGTACCATTAGCACTGCGGAATTGCTACTTCCTTGTACTATATGGTACCCAGGTGACTTTCAAGTGTTAACACAAGTTCTCTAAACTGCCTCCCTGGCTTCCAGGATTAACTAAGGCACTTGGAAAGTAAGGTCTGCTCATTATTTTAACATTTTCTCGATTTTCTTTATGGGGCATATTCATTTAGGCCACCCCAGATTTTCCATTTTTAAAGACTGCCCTTCCAAACAAGAAAGAATACTTATTTATGTAGCTTGTTCTGACATCTCCAAAATAACAGTAATAAAAAAAATTGCTTAAATTGCCAATTTGAAATTAATGTTCCCTTTCCAATAAGAACAAATGTTTTCCCTTCTGAAATTAGAGGAGAGTGGTGAAGGCCTCTGCGACGCCTGCAGGTGGCTTCTCCATGTGAAATCTCAGCAGAGCACACTCTTCTGGTCTTGGTCGGCTTCGCTGTCTCCTTTACTTGCTTTCTTCCTACAGAGAGCTGTTACCATAAGTGCAGGACTGGTGCCCTTTTCCTCTTGCTTCACAAATTCACTTTTAGCTTCATATATTCATATAGGGGTTTTCTTAGACTAAGAGCCTATGAAGTCATAGCAATTTGCAGTCTTAAAGTATTAAGCAATTTATCTGTGTGTTCCGTTGGCAAACAGTGCAAGCTGGGGGAGAGAAAGAAACCTAAGTAGGAGGTACAAAGAAGAAAAGAGAAATACAGGGAGGGTAATTTAAAAATGGGTGAAAACATAGAGGTATATTTGCCTGTTTCCAGTCGGACCAGTCAGTCACCTGGAATGCTGGAGCCTACTTGGGAATTTCTCCTCAGAGAAGGGAGTAAGACTCTTGACTCTGAAAAAGGACATTGTTTTGCTCAAGCTGATAAGAGCAAACCAATAGAAATGTGATAAGGCCCTTTCCAGCTGCATTTATATAAAGCAAATTCCATGTGTTGATTCCCTGACTTTTAAATCAAATTTAGTTTTAAAATAATAACCTGATCAAAATTGCTACATTGTGTGAAAGGGGAGAGGGGATGTTAGAGGGGCCAGTGACCATAAATGATAAACAATAAGTAAAACTTGTGTAGGAGGTCAAAACTTTCTACCTTTGTATGTCCCTGTATTTGTAACTAGTAGAGATAGAGAAAACAATTCATTAAATCACAGGGTTCAGCAATAAAAACTATGGTAATCACTCACATTTTGCATCCATAAAATCTTTGTGTGTCAAGGGTCTGATGGATGATGCAACATCTTAAATTGTACTCTTGAGGCTTTCGTATCTCCATATCACAGCTGAAATTACAGCTTTGAAATGTTCAAAAATGTATACTTGATTCCTTAGGTAAATTATACATGAAGATATGCTTTAAGCACTTTCTAAATTTGTAGTTGCTCTAAATGCTACTGAATTCCAAATTGTTTGGGTCTCAAAATAGAGGGGAAAAAACACTGCTAATTTTAAAAATAACATTCCATTTTTATTAAAACGTGTACTTGGATTATTGAAAATTTAGGAGCTGCACATAAGAAAAAAGAAAAAAAATCATGTTTAATATGGGCATTAAGAAATCAAGGGTCCACATCATTACATATTATTTTCTTCTTACTCACAGTGGTCACATGATATAGCATAGTCTAGAAGATACACCCTCACTTATTTAACTGATTCCTTACTGTTATGAATTTAGAACTGGTTTCAATTTTTTTTTTTTTTGCAAAATACATAAAATGGCAGTGAATATTTCTGTAAGAGAATTCATTTAATCTTCTGCAATTGATAATGGAAACAATTTTTATGAAGAGGAAATGTAAAAGATGGAGCCAGTTAAGAAGCCTTGCTCAGGCACGCTCAGGCCATCCAGGTGAGCCCCTTGAAGAGGCAGTCTCTTCATTGTAAGTTTGTTCCTCAGCACAGCTTAATGGTTAAAGATCAGTAAGACTCCTGGGAGGTTCTGGGGATACCTGTCTTGCAGTTCTAGCAAGAAGGGTCACTCTGGAGATGTAAGATAGTACAGAGCTGGGGAAGGCTGCCCACCCGAGACTGTCAGAGCCAAGAGGGCGCGTGGGACTGGCTGGAGAGAGTTCTCAAAGAATAAAGGCTGTTGACCTGAGAAATGTGATGACAGTCCTACAGGGGCTGTCTTCCACTTGAACATCATTTAAATAATAACCCAGATAATATAATACCTGGGAGCATGCGTGAGCGGCGCCCAAGATCCTCTGGGGATGATCCCAGGAAATTAGAGGTTAAGAATAGAAGGGTGTATACTGAAAAGGTAATCAGAATTCTTAAAATATATCAAGGTGTCTCCTATAGAATATTAGACTGCAGTGAAACTGTTCATCGTCTTTGCCTCCAGGTAATGGGACAAAATCTCCCTCTGGAGACTTAAACTTTTAATTTGAGGCTCTATTATTTGGATATTTCAAAAATTATTATGTGCATGCCTTGCTTTGAATCAAGAAAAAAACTTAAAATAACTATAATGGATACACACTGTAAAAATAAATAGCTTGGATTTCAGGTCCTCGGGCTATGACTCAACACATTGAATCTTTTAAAGAAGCTGCCTTCATAGACTGGATAGCACTGAATTGTAACTGCTGTTTTGATTTAAGGTCTATTAATGATAACAAAATAGCCTATAAAATAAAAAAAAATTAGACTACATTTAGAGGAGTTTCTTTAAAATCTAAACATCAATGGTAGAGAAAACAGTGTGGGCTTAAAAAGATTCTGTTTTTCCCCCACAAATCACCTTATTTTTACTTATTCTCAAAACCATGTAACTCCATGAAGCTAAATATTTTCCATTTAGGTTTAATGTAAGAATAACACAGGATAATAATACCAAATAAGAGTACTATTAAAATATGTCCCAGAAGAATCACAGGTGTTTGAAGTCTGTTTCAGAAAAATGTAATTTTCTCCTTCACTCTCCAGTCTAGGTGAAATGAGATTGAATCTTAATAAAGCATTTTGTTTATTGTTCCTTGTTTTCTTGTTACGATGCTATTTATTAATAGGGACCAATAAGGTCATTTAAATGAAATGTAATTCAATAGAATTAGTTTGAAAATAAATAGAGCACATGTGGTTAACTTTGCTTTTGAAATTAACCTATCAGGTGCAGATCTCTGTAATTAAAGAATCCTAATTCACAATTCTCTGAATCACTGCCTTTGGCAGGCAAATGCCAGTAATTTTCATTTCACAACACAGTGCCTCAGACAGTAATAAGCCAGAACGAAACACATGCAGGTTTAATCAGGTAACAAAGCATGTCAAATACTTACCCTGAAACAAGAGAGTCTGGCACATGGAGTGTGAACCTCTGAGAAGTCCCTTAGGGGATGTTATATTCTCTGATCTGTACCTTTTCACAGCTTGTGCTGACACCTTTAAGAGAAAAAATGTCTCATATCCAGAATAGGCATCAGCATTCAAAATAAGTCAGTCTCAAAGGGACTTCTGGGAGCCAAAGACACACACACACACACACACACACACACACACACACACACACATTCACGTGTGCACACACAGATGCATAAATGTACCTATGCACACCCATGCACACAGAAATATATATCAACGCACATATCGCCACAGATTGGTCACCTAAGAATAGTGGTCTTTGTATATCTTCGTGTTTGTTGCCTTCATGTAGGGCATTTCCAAATGCCCTAAGACAAAACAATAGCATATTTAACTCTTAAAAAGGTGTGCAGAAGTTTGATTTTGCTAGATTATTTTCCCACCAAGCTGTCTTAGAGCCTAGAAAGAAATCATCAAGCTGCTGCTCTTAGATCGAGAATCAAGAGGCATAAAGACTTTCCTTGGGTATCTTAATGATATTTCCAGGGATCCTGAGCAAGGGGCCTAAGATCCACAACATATGTAGCAGCCACGGTGCTAGTGAGGAGAAAGTTTTGCAAAATACCTGCCTGCATAACCTTCATTTCAAAGACCTAAATTGTCACCCATAGCTATGTCCTGACCACTGCACCTCCCATAGACTCACCCAGCCAGCTCGACCAGCCTGGCACCTCCCCTGGCACACCTCTCCCTGTCGGGTGAAGAGTCAACAGGCCCAAAGGGAGTGCCTTTTTGAAGCCTGGTTCTGTAGTCTCTAGGGCCTACCTCCCATCACCCAGACAGTCCCAAGCCCATTTCCAAGGTCTTGCTGGCAATTTATGAGGTCCATCCCAGAGGGCAGATTTGGTTGCAGGATATACACTCTAAGTCTGTGGGGGTAGCCTTGGGCTGACTGTTGGAGTAGCTATGGTTTGCACCTGCAGACTGAGGTTCCAGGGTGCACTGGCTGCCTTTGGTGAGGCACACCGCATGGGGTCTAATCAGGAGACAGCTGGGCCTGAGCCCTGGGTGGAGGCAGGGACTCTATTTACTGACTTTCTCCAGTCCCACATCTGTTAGGGAAGGTCTGGGCCACACTTGTGCAAAGAAAACTACATTTCTGTGAGTAGGTTATTTTTTGGGAACCAGGATCTCAATAGGATGATTTACTTAACTTCTTTCCATTTTCCTTCCTATCATGACCATTTGACCTCCAATGAAACACTTGTTTTAAATTTTAACCATGAAATGAAGTGAAATATAAAATTGTCTAGTAAAGAAACACAGTGAAGAGTTTTTCTTGGATTTTGGGATATATAATCATGCCAGTCAAAGTTAAAATTTTGTAGTGCAAGAAAGTACATCAGTAATAGAGTAAAACCGTTTTTAAAATTTCAAGTAAAAATTTTTCTTTTTCTTTATTGAGGTAATATTGGTTTACAACACTGTATGTGATCAAGGAGAATAAGTTCACACCTCCTCAGATATATGTTACCACATCACCTCCACCATCAAAGCACCCATAGTCCTTTGCCTTAGGCCACTGGGCCCTGTTCCCCTTTGTTTCCCCCCACTCCTTCCCTCCCCCTCAACCACCCTCAATTCTGTAGTCATATTTCTCAGGTTTGTTTTGGTTAGAGCAAAATTTTTAATTTAATTTACCCACTTTTGAAAACAGGTATCTACATATTTATCTATTGCAATAATGAACAATAGAGTTCAATTTCATTACAAACATATCACAATTATATGTCTTACTTTTTATATCTTTTTTTCAATTTTAAAGGTATTAGTCCAAAGAAATAAAACATTTCAGGCATAAACTAAAATTTGCATTTGCCAAGCAAAAGTAATTTTTTTTAAAAAAAAAATTGTAACATGCATTCTGTCTTAAATTTCAAACACAAATAAAATTGCTACATGGTCACAATGAATGACAGAATTGGAGTGACTGAAGTTCTATTTCTTATTCTTTACATTCACCATCTGTGATGGACTTAATCTTGTCCCTCCCCAAACCCCAATACCTAATATGACTCTATTTGGAGATGGAGCTTCTGAGCAGGTAATTAAAGTGCAGTAAACTGAGCTAGTGAGGGTGGAGGCTCGAGCTAATACGACTCGTGTCCTTGTGAGAAGAGAAAAGGACACCAGATCTTCCCCTACCTCTCACCCCAGGAAAGGCCATGCGAGGGAACAGAGAGAGGGTGATAACCTACAATAAGTGGAGGAGAAAGACCTCCCCAGAAAACAATCATGCTGGCACAGGCCACTCTGCTGCCAGCCTCTAGAGCTGTGAGAAAATGCAATTCTCTTTTAAAACACTCAGCCTGAGGTATTTAGCTATGGCAGCCCAATTAGATGTACACACTACCATTGTTTTATCATTGTTTATTTTGAATCAACTGTGTAATTGCCGGAATGCATGGGACCGCAGGAAATGGAAATGGAGTGGGGCACTGTAATGGAAGCAAAACTGAACAATTCCAAACCACTGCCACAAACTCTTGAAAGAAACATGTGCAGCTCAGTTGGCTTGGGTGAGGTCAGCTGGAAAAAGAGAAGTTGGAGTTCTTTGCACCTCCCCATAGAAAAACCCCTGTTTATTACAGGAATACATAAGCAAAACATGCTAATTTGAAAGGGCACATAGATATTTTTACATGTAAAATCAACAACAACTCCAGCAACTTTTCTGAACATTAAAGCAGAGATGAAAGACAATATTTTCCCCCAGGAAAGCGTGTTTCATCACGGACATTATTTAGAATTGCCAGCATATGGAGATAATAAAAAGCAGACAGAATTTTAGTTGATTTTATCATTGCTTTCAAATTCTCTACAAACCATATACCCCCTTATGACCTGAACTGGGGAGACCATTTCCATAGCTCTGCCTTTGATACTGCACTGCCCCTTTATTTTTTTTTTTCAGAGTTTCCTAGAAGTTGCTCATTTACTTCTAAGGACAATAGCCATGGTCCTCTCAAAGGGTCCCATCATCACATGGTAATTCAGGTGCCCCAAGGAAGGGAACTGGCCATCTGCCACTGTCACCTCAGAGTTGAAGTGTGAATAAAACCTCCTAATACATGTAAGCACTATTTCCTCCAGGTGACACTGGTCTCATGCTTGAGGAAGAAACAGGAGTGGCAGAAAATATGTTGAGCATCTGTCCTGCAAAGAAGCATTTCTTAGATGTCTGTTCTGTCAACAAATGATAAAGGAGGAATCTTTGGAGTTTCTTTTCCAGTGGGTTCCTTGAGTCATGTCATTATAGCAGTGCTGAGAGAAGACCTGGGTCTGTCAGCTGTAATACTAATGTGCCATGTGATTTTACACCTGAGTGTTGGTACCTCTGATGTTATTTATAATCAGGAAGGTACATTTATACCATGATTCATCACTGTGATCTATGGAGTGGACAGGAGGTTGGTTGGTTTTAGGAATCACAAGAGGGAGTCTGGTTGCTAAACAAAAAGAAAAAAATAAAGAAATTCTAGCTCTTCTTTCTGAAAGAGCTTCAAGCAGCTCTGTTGTTGAAAGTCCTACAATTTGTCTCTGCTTTAATAATTTGCATTTTCTCAGAGCTCCTCTGGTCTACCATATTATTTATTATTAGTTGAGGGTTCCCTGTCTCCTTGGTGTGGGACAGATGTTCACTCCTCCACCTTTTGTTGGAACAGAAAGAATTTGTGCAAATTTGTGATGGGGTGGGGGAAACAGGAACAATCCCCTAAACAGCTAAAAAAAACAGCTAAAAAAAATTTGTCATTTCAAGATATGTATTTCAAAGTGATGGTGGGATTAGAGAAAAAATACCACCTGCTCATCTAAAGGGAAGCAATTCCTGGTACCTGATGGGAGCTCAGTAAACAGCTCTTGAATGAAAAGTTCTCAGTTCCTTAGAAGAAAACAATGACTCACATAATTTAATTTACTTCTTGAAACATCAGGAATGCATGACCACATTTTACTATCATACTGGCAAACTATATGACTGAAAATAAACTGAGAGAAGAGGAAGAAGTAGAGTTGTGGTGGGTAGTGGTATCCACTAGCATCCAATGGCAAACTAGCATAACGAAGAGAAGCCCAGGTTTGTGGGCTGAACCACACTGTTGAGATGCCTGGCAGGACAAACAAATCCCTCAGCAAAGTTCAGGCCACAAATCCCAGCATATGGCAGCCTATTCTTCCCATGGGTCCTCACGCAGGTTTGGTGGAATCTGGCCACAGATGTTTGGACAGAGAAAGGGCTTGCAGACCATTGACTGTCCCACATCATCTTGTAAATAAATAAGACTTCCTTAGAATGATAAGACCTGAAAATAGAAGGTATAGCTCAGCATTCTGAGCAATGATCTAACCAGATCACCAGCATAAAATGCTTGACATGGAAAGGGGGTATTCCAACGGCCAACAATCTAGCTCTCCAAGAGATGATGGGCCCTTCTGAGTCACTGCGTCCTTATGCGGGCAGTGTCATCGTGCGCAGGGCGTGTTGTTAAGTGTTTGTTGTAACTAAGTAATAGTTTGGCAGAGATATTGTAGAGTTATTTCAATTGCGGAAAACTGGGTAAAGTAGAAATGCTTTAAACCTAAGCAGAGATTCTATGACTGTGGGATAGATTTCCACCCCCACTTTCCTTTCAGCAGATGCTGGGAACAAGGAAATATAAGTAGACGATGTAGAGCCAGACATGGAGGGAAGAATCATCCATCCACTTCCTCCCCAGTCTGTACCCTCCTTCTCTGGGAGAAAGTAATATTGGTGACAAAGTTCAAGGTAAGGGTCCAGCACACTATCTCCTGTTTGAACTTTGCTTTCCTCCAATGATGTGTAATCCAGAACAGAACAGACACTGCTCCCCAAGACCCTTCCCTAGATGCAGAGTTGCCATATTTCATCCAATTGTAAAGGTCACCAGACCAAAATCCTTGGACGAGAGGGCAGCATTGGGGTATCTTAATTACATGAACTTACGGGGATCACAGTGTCTGCTATGTCACCCTAAGAAGGAAGAAACAGTGGGATCCATTGTGTAGACTCTTCACATTGCAACTCCTCAAATGGCATAGTAAGTTTTTTCTCTTAGTAAGATTTTGAGTCTCATCAGCAATTCTTGATGTAGTCCAAAAATAGCATTTTTAAACTTTGAAGTGAAAACTAGGTGCCTGTATCCTTTAACCCTGACCACGGCCAACATGCTCCCTTAAAACCAAGCTCAGTTTACTAGAGGAGAGGTGTAGGTATGGAAATAACAACAGAAAGAAATGGACACCCATAAAAACAACAATAAGAAGATGGGGAAGAAGCAATGAACTGTGCCAAAATGGAATGCTCCATTCAGCGGGAGAAATCATAGACTTTTTTTTTTTTTTTGGTCCATTATTTTGGACTTTCAAAAGTATTGGAAGCAATATGTTCTGAAATACGTGGACTCACCTCAGGCAGACTATGTCAAGTCATGTTCACAGAGATCTCTTCCAGAAATTCTTCCTGAACTATTCCAGGCACCTTCTGTGGTATCTCAATTTATAACTCTTTGAGAGACAACTCAGGTTTACCAAGAATGCATTTTTGGTTTTGGTGTTTCTTTTGTATGTATGATACATTATTATTAGCAAAGATTTAATATTGATCATTCACCTAGCAATTGCTGATTAGAGAAAAAATTGACATCAGACAAGAGGGAAAGCTCTAGAAATTTAGGGTTATGCAGTTTTTATTTTATTGCTGTTTTGGATTTTTTTTGGCCCATTAGACTTAACTTTTCATACTTTTTGTATTATATTACCTGGTTGTATGGGCAAATTTACTTATTCATTAACAATTTTTTACTGTATATCTGATTGTGCCAATTGCTAAGTACTACAAGCATTAAGGACCCATTTCAAGGGATTCATGGATTAGTGAGGAGATGTGCTGACAAACTAATGATAGCAATACAGAGTAATAACTATAAAAGGCATGTGTAAGAGAGGGAGATAAGAGTAGGAGATAAATGAGTCTATTCTCTGTGAGGAATAGATATCAGGGACTGCCATGAAAATGTTATTTTCCATACAAATCATTGTGTGAAAATTGTAAAAGAAATGATCTGTAGGTTCATCTTAAAATTCATTATGAAGGTATGCCATTATATAACTTTTCATGGTGGGGGCTACAGGAAATTTTTAAAAACCGATTAACATTCATTCCTTTGCTGCTAGTGGGTTTCTTTTCTTCCTTCTAATAAAATAGAAGGGAAATGGGAAATGTTTATATTTATACAAAGTCATTTCATTTAAAATAATACTCATCAATGAACAGAACAAACAGCCACTGGGTAGTCTGCACGTTACTGGAATTGATGCTCCATTTGGCCAGTGACACATTCTTTTTCCAGACAATACTCATTAGATCCCAAAGAGTAGGTTTTCTTATTGCAAACATTTTCACTGGTCCTCCAAGATGGATGCATTTCTGTCCAGAGTTTCTGCGTCCAAACGGAAGTCTTATTTGTAAGGCGCTGTTGGCAGTAGCTCAAGTGGCTGGAAAGGTCAGTGCCCCACACTGCAGGAATGCACACCCCACACCAGCCCTCGGGATCAAAATGTCTGGATGTAAAATGAATGTCCCCTGTTGGTATTTCACAAGGGAGCCGTGGTGACGTTTCTGGAGTGTTGCGACAGAAACTTTGTTGCCGCTTTGTGGTGGGAACATGATGAGGGACACAGCAGTTGTGGAGCAGGTTTTCAAGGCAAGACTCTGCTACTGAACTGAAGTTCTTGTGTCATTTATTGAAAGTACACAGGCTAGTCAAAGCTGATTATGCGACAGTGGTATGAGGAGGTGGGCTAGGAATGAGGGACAAAGTTTTACAAGGGACAGGGAAGGGGACATCGTGAATGTACGTCAAGAGACATTTGCGTCAGCAAAGTATGTATGATGTTATCACAGGCAGAGTTTTCTGAGACCACCATGGAGATAGTTGCGTGATTAGGTCAGCACCTGCCTAGGCGTCCCCGGGCCTGCCTCCTGATCCGGGCTTTACTTCCTAGGTCATCAAGGAATGCTCCGCTGTGATTTGCAGATAGTAACTAGGTCACAGTCACCTATGAGTGGCCAGCTGGTAGCCAGCTCCTAAGAACCCACACCAGAGAAGCCACCGTTCTTGGCAGCTTTCTCATGAACACTCTCTGTTGGCACACAAGGGAGGACCTGATGGCCAACAAACCGGAGGGGTCAGCAGAGCAGACCTGGGTCCCAGGAATGAAGCGTTCTCTCTGCAGTGGGCCAGCCCTGAGGTGGAGGTGCAGTCAGCAACAGCCGTGGGACAAAGAGGCGTGCTGAACCCCTCCACTAACCTGGAAACGCCACTTGATGAGGAGTTAAAATGTACTTTTATTTTCTTCCTATCTCCACTTCTTCTGTGGGGAAATTTAAGCCATTGTCAGCATCTGCACAGCAGAACTTGTCAGTATTGATCTGGAAGCCTCTTCCCTCTTCAGTAGTTACAGACCAGAACATCAATTTTTAGAATCTGCTATTGTGATAGATCCTTTATTACTGGACTGACTTTCGGCTGGAATTTGTGACACCCAAGCATATGAATTTTAGAGGAAGAGGCATCAATTTTCACTGGACATTCCCCCACATTGAGGAAAGTGGAGGGGAGGAGAGGCCACAGGAGTTAAAAATATGACACCTGCTCCAAAGAGTTTCTATTATAAAGAATGGAGCCATTCATTTTTAGGTCTTCTGGGAACTTGGAGGTGATAGAGTCTAACACCATTGTTTTAAAGATAAGGAAACTGAAGCTCAGAGATGCCAGTAATTTGCTCAAAGGACATGCAACTGGCATACAGACCAATCTTTCAGACCAATTTACTGTGATCTTTTTAAAATAGTTCACTCAGAGAGAGAGAGAGAGAGAGAGAGAGAGAGAGAGAGAGAGAGAGAGAGAGAGAGAGAGAGAGAGAGACTCTGATGATATGATGAGCAGGTACCAGATACCAGAAAGGAGAGTTCCCACCCACGGGTCTGGGACTACTTGTGAGTAAGTGCTGTGCTTTGCTTCCCACCATAACCAGCCTCCAGATAAGCAAATCTTGATGGTTGAATCGCGTTTCACTTTCAACCTCAGCTTGACAGAAATGGTCATGATTCACCCCAATTCCCTGTGAACAGAAACAACTTGGCTTCTCACAGCTCCAGCAAAGGCTGGACAGTGGTGGGGGGCTGCCTTGGGTATCTCTCAGCTCTGAATTCTTCTGGCCTGTTTGATTCCCCTGAGAGTATATTTTGGGTTACCCTTCTGTGCTGTGACTGACACCCTCATTTCACCCACTGATGTGAAGGAACCATGACTGGTTGGTAAAGGCAGAGTTTCCTGTCTGTGGACAAATGCACTCATGCTCTCAAGGACTCAAAACCCAGCTTCACAGTGGGATGGTTTGAGACTGATCGTCTGTCAATGCTCTAATAGTGATTAAAAACTCCACTGATGATGGGGTTCCAGGCTCCTTTGAGTTTGCTCAGTTGCATGTTCAGGTGGAGCAAATGAATTCAATCCTAACAAAGAAGGTCAGGAACAAGCAGGGAGCTAGTTTTTGTTTTGTTTTGTCTGAAGGAATTTTTCAGAAATTGGTTTTCCTTACAAGAAGTCTTGTTGAGAATCCTTAAATGGCAATGACATTGCTAGTTTATCTGAGACACACAATGCAAATGATACAATTTCAGGCTTAAGGATCATTTCGTTCCAAGTAAGAGAGACTCACTCCAACTGGCATATGTGAAAAAGTGAAACTTACTGGAAGAATATGAGGTTATCACTTGGAAACCAAGCACAGGAAGAGGAGCCAGGGTGCCTGAAGCCTGGAATAAGGAACTGGAACAGAGCGAGGAACCAAGACAACACAACCCAGCATCGATCTCCAGGGACCAGAGCTGCTCCTCTCTGCAGACCAACATCATTTTTCACTCTCTGCATAGTCCCTTTTCCTGCTTTTCTGGCACCTTTGTTCTACATCCCTTCCCAGGCTCAGGCTCCAAACAATTGACCCAGACTCCAGATTCCCCTTCCAAATTTCTGAGCGAGACACTAATACGTTTAGTCTCGTTAGAGATGAGCTCCCCTTGCCCACTCTTCGTTCAGCTGAGTCTGCCACTAGCTTAGCATCATGGGAGGCAACTGGCTGCTGGGCCCAGTCCTGTGGGTGGGAGCAGCGCTTTTCAGAGGAGAGAGGTTTGGGCTAGACCTCAGCAGTTGTCATTCTAAGAAAGAGCTCAGATTGGTTCATGGATGTCGAATTTATTCTCTCAATATGTTCTATTTAGCAGGGTAAACAAAACTTTTTTGTAGGTAGGAAAATGAAGGCAAAGAGTTGTCAGTAATTTACGTAACTCATTTTGAAACCTGAGTTGCTTGTTTCTGACTCAGGCTTTGCAATAGGAAGTTTTTCTCTTTTGCCCTGAAAGGCTGTTTGGGTGCAGATGCTCAGGGGCTTTCAGAGAGAGGTGGTGACGATTGTACAGATAATCTGCAGTGAAACCAGGCAGAAAATCTATTAGGGCTATAGGTTATGTCATATCATCTCTCGCAGCATATTCAAGTTAGAGTTCAGCCAGAAAAGACAAAATGGACTTTTCTTAGAGAAGAAATATGGAGTTATGATGGCATTAGTGTAATGATCCTGTATTTAAGATCACTGCGTAGGAAAGACTTTTGGATGGCTCTAGGAAGCCTCAGACCAGAATCCAGGTCCTGTGCTTCATTGTTTTCTGATCCAAAGCCCCTACGGAGTCATTAATCTTTATAAGAAGTATTCTTTTCCAAATACATGTTAAAAAAAAACAAGAGCACAGAAATAAAACCAGGACCTACAGATGTGAAGATATTACTACCTTAGCGCAGAACCATTTCTAACAGAAGAGAGCAAATCTTGGCTGTTCTTCCTTTGGCCCAGGCCCCATCCTGCCCCATGAGAGGGTGGATGTGTTTCTCCCTGTCTTGCCCATCTGGAACATGGAAAATAAATCAAGTAGCAGTAGCTGTGAGGCAGTCACAGTAGTGGGACTGAGACAGACAGGACCCATTTCGTCCTCACCTGTCCCTGGGGCACAGGTTTAATTCCCTGGCTAGGTGTGAGAGCTGCCTGACTCTGAGCCCCTGCTTTCCGCCACAAAACTCCACAGCAGTATTTTTAATCATTACTTAGAGTAATCAAAGTAATCCTTCAGTGCTCTCTTCCAAGGATGTTGGGGTGAGAGGACTGAGTTCCCAATCTTCAGCTTCAACTTTGACTTCCATCCCTGCTCCAGATCCATGGAGCAGTGAGTAGCCCAGGAGTCAGACAAAATATCTGGATGGACTGTGGGAGAGAAGGCCAGCTTGGATTTATATACAGCTGTAAGACCTAATGATGTCCGTTTGGGATTGACACAACTCTCTCTCAGAGTGGATTATTTTTTGTTTCTATTTTCTCACCTTCAGCAAAAACAAGTAAGCCTTCCATAAGAGGGAAAGTGAATCCTAGACAATGTGGCTTAAAAAGAAAATTCCTTTTTTTTTAAAGATTTATTTATTTATGCATACAAGAACTGGGGTATAGGCCAGAGGTGTGGGGTGGTGAGAAGATTCACCAGAGACAGAGTGGGGAGCAGAACAGGGAGATTGACTGAAGTACACTGCTGAGGGGAGCAGTGGGCGAGGCAGGAGAGGTCTGCTGCACCATGTGGGAATCTCCCTGGCCTAGGATTGAACTCCTGCTGCAGTGGCTGCAGACAGCTTTATAGGCTGAGACTTAACCCGTTGCACCACCAGGGAGGCCCAAAAAGAGAATTACTTTTAAGTGAATATCAATGTCTTCTAACTTCACAAAAGAAAAATAGGAGATGAGTACCAGAGAATCTTTAAGTTGAAAATAATTGTAAACTTCATTTTGTCCAATTTCCTTTATTTTGTAAGCTGGGGAACCTAAGAGTGAAGTAAAATATCTTCAATTGCCAACTCTGTTTTATCCCATGAGGCTGGATATAATCAAAACACATATAGTGTATCTTGATAATCAGTCTTTAAAGAAAACAGAGTTTCAATGAAATTACGGTACAGGGCAGTTTTATTGGTATTCAAATATTAATAACACTATTTAATACTGAAGCCTAATAACTATCAAATAAAATTATTAAACATGACTGTTAAATTAAAAGACAGTCCACAGGGACATCCTTTTTTTCAACTTCAGTTCCACAAATATTTATTGATCTTTCACTTGGTGCCAGAAATGAAGGTATAGCTCTTTCCTGTTGAGAACTTAACAGCCTAGTGGATAATTACCAGCTTTAAAATGTAACACTGATAAAGATAGCTTTTTGAAAAAATTTTACTAACTTACTAGTTTAATAGCTAGGTTATCAACTAATTTACTCATTTATCAAAAACCCCAAACTACCCCCTTTACATGGAAGATATATCTCTCTCTCATACACACACACACACACACACACACACACACACACACACAAAATGTGATGTTATATAATGTACTCACCCTCCTAGTATATCTGTGCAACTGTTAAAAACAGCAAAAGGTCTGAGATTTTACTCTACTTGCAGGCTAAGAAGTTAGCCTGTCACAGTCTCATATGCTGGCAGAAAACACAAGGCTCCTGAGTCAGAGACAGAGGACTTCATTACTCTCAGCAACAGCGATAGGAAAAGTCTCTTTCGTTTCTTGTGCTGGTTCCCCAAGTCCCAACCCCACATGGAGATGGAAAGAGGGAAGGGGACATCTGTATACAGAGAGGTTTAC
Organism: Scalopus aquaticus; assembly: GCA_004024925.1. Lineage (NCBI taxonomy): Eukaryota > Metazoa > Chordata > Mammalia > Eulipotyphla > Talpidae > Scalopus > Scalopus aquaticus. Next base: position 64,025 of record PVIJ01007548.1, read on the forward strand.
ATTATGGGAGGGAACTCTGAATTTAGGGAACCCAGATATTTTATACTGGGCAACAAACACAATTGCCCTTTACACTGGAAGGAAACACTATCTCCATCTACCAATGTTGTAAACAAATCTGGCCTTTGATCTGGGAAGAAATACAGCCTCTACTTTCTAAGGCTTTGTGATATAGAAGCAACCTTGAAAAGATAGTCCAGAACAAAGACAGGATAGTACCTCTGTTCATAAGATAGGCCGAAACTCAAGAGATCCATGGAAAATTGTCATCCAATAATTTTTCAGCTATTTTGTACAATATTATGGACATTTTTATAACAAAAATTCATGAAAACTGCCAGAGCTACAATGCGAAGTAAAGGCTCCTGATACCTGATCAGTTATGTACATTCTTGTTCAAAGAACCATCCTATACACGCACCCGTATGTTCATTGCAGCACTGTTCACAATAGCAAAGGTAAGGAAGCAACCCAGATGTCCAAAAATAGATGATTGGTACATATACACAATGGAATACTATTCAGCATTCAAAGAAGATAAACACATGCAATTTGCAGAGACATGGGTGGAATTAGAGGGGATCATACTCAGTGAAATAAGCCAGAAATAAAGGGAAAAATATCGAATAGTTTCACTTACAACAGGACTATAAGGAAACCAAATAGGAGAAAGACACTCAGTGGGGCGGGGCGGGGGGGGGGGTTGGGCAGGAAAGGGGAGGGTAAGGGCACAAAATGGAGTAGAAAAGAACACAAGGGACCATGGAGAGGGATCACGGGTGAATTGGTGGTGGGTTACCCAAGGGGAATACAAAATGTAAAAGATATAAACAACAATAAAAATATATATATTAAAAAAAAACAAAAAACAAAAAACCATCCTATCAGAAAGTTGCATTCATGTGGCATCTCTCTTCTCATCCTTTAGCTAGTTTACTCATAAAAGGAAATCAACAAATGAGAAGCTTGAAGCTGAAAACCTACTTACCATTCCCATAAAACATGCATCAGGATAAGTCAATTATCATCCATGGCTTATATAGGAAAGCAGATGAGCAGAGACTGATAATCCTCTCTCCACACAAAGTCTTGTTTCAGGAGAGCAGCATGGTCTTGTGAGCTATAAAGAGACTGATTGGCTTTACTCAGCACTGGGTCTGTGCTAGATTATTCTACAGTCACAAAGTTTAAAACAATAGGATTTGATCTCATTTTTCCAAGACATGAGAAAAAGCAGGACTTGTTTAAGTCATAGCTATTTTAAAATCTTTTTAATGGTATAGGTTCAGAAAAATGCTTTTGAAAAACATTGGTATCTGAGAAAATTTTAAGATGAATAAATTTGGTGTGGGGGGAGCTTGAACACTTTAATTATGAAAAAGTACATTAAGTGTATAGTGATAATGGAATTTTTTATAAACCCTTTCATGTCCTTATACTATCTTTTGAGGTAGGAGTTTTATTTATTTATTTTTAAAGATTTATTTATTTATGTATGAGGTGTAGGCCAGAGGTGTCGGGGGCGGGGGGCGGTGAGAGGATTCACCAGAGACAGAGTGGGGAGCAGAACAGGTGGATCCTCTGAAGGACACTGCTGATGGGAGCAGCGGGCGAGACAGGAGAGGTCTGCTGTGCCATGTGTGAATCTCCCTGGCTGGGGATCGAACTCGTGCTGCAGTGGCTGTGGATAGCTTCGTAGTGCTGAGACTTAACCCCTTGCACCACCAGGGAGGCCTGGAGCAGGGTTTCAAAACTCACTGAATAGGCTACAAAATAGCCTTGGACAGGTTAAATAGCATGCCGAGGACAAGTAAATAGCAAGCCTCTGAGCCTTTTTTTGTTACCAAAGCTGTTTCTCTGCCCACCAATAAATAGATGCAACACAAAGATGCACCATAGCCTATTTGAATGCATTTCTAGTAGGTTTCTGGTCCCTTTCCCCACCAACCCTCCACAACGTCACCAAGGACTCCAGTGTGCCAGACCCATTGTTGGCTCTTAGTTCTCATATTCCTTGGCCTCTGCTCACTTAACCCGTTGCACCATTAGGGAGGCCCCATTTTTGTTTTTTTTTTAACTCACCCAATTTGTGGTACTTTGTTAAAGGCATCCTAGCAAACTTATACAGCTTTTCATCTCCTCAGAGTCAAATAAGGTCCTCTCGGGGGCCTAAAGAGTGCTTCACTATAAGGCCATTGCCTTTCTGGGCTCCTCTCCTCCTGATTTCCTAGCTGCTCACTCCATTGAAGCCCTGCTAGCTTCTTTTTCCTTCCTTAAATTAATCCTCTACTCCTCCATAGATCTTTTTACTTGCTCTTCCCTTTTAGATTGTTGCATGGTTTACTACTCATTTTCAGATGCTATGTTGTAGGTGTTTTATTCCCTTTGATACTTAGCATTAGCTAAATTACTCAATGCTTTACTTTCTTATTTTGTTTAATTTTTGTTCTTCCCTCACTGAAATGTAAGCCATGTGAGGTCAAGAATTTTTTTTTCTGGTTACTTTAGAGTCTGAGTTTAAAACAGTTTCTGGCATGGAATAGGAGACCAACATATTAATTGAATTAAGTTAATTAATTATTAATTGAGTGAAGGAATGAATCAGGGGGATAGAATAAGTGCCATCTAAACATACTGTGCCCAGGAGGCTCAGCATGACCTCTGTAATTTGATGGGGTTCTGGCTTGTAATCACAACAGTTAAGTGTTTCCAGGGAGTAAACAGCAACAAAGGAAGTGACAAGCACAGCTTCTGTCCTTGAGAGATTACAAATCAGTTGGGGAGACAAAACATACAAGACATGAAAAAATATATACTCGATCCACAGAATAATATATCTACATGAGAAATTAAATTCAGGAAGCACTAGTTTCTAAAAGTGGTGAGTCCAGAAGCCTTATCTGAAATGCCTGTGTAATATAGAAACTAATCAATACATGAACACTGGAAAGGACTTTTGAGGATAGGCTCACATATACCTTTTAGAGAAAGTACATCTGGATAATATTTATGAGACATTTTTAAGCACATGCAGTGGGAATGTTTAGTCTATAATGCGAACAACGCAAAATATATTTCTCAGCAAATACTTTGTCTCTTGAATAAACACAACTCCACCAAGTGATAGAATCAACAACTTTTGAAAAAAAAAAAAAAGAAAAACTGAAGCTACTAGAAGCATTCTGAATAGAGAGAAGACCACCTGATGAAAACCAATTAAATTTTGTAGAGGTGGCAAGTGACAGAAGGAAATAAAGTTAGCTGGAAAATAACCTGTGATGTTTGCTTCTGATCTTTCTGATATTCTATTTTTATTTTTGATTTTTTCCGCATTAAAACTTTTCCTCTCATTTCTTAGATGAGCAATTAAACCCTGACTTCAGTGTAAGTCCAAAGCAGTTATCAATAAAAACCAACTGGGAGGCCACCTATGTTCTTGGTTTTGATGCTGATTCACTTCAGTTGTCTACAAAGAGCTGTAAGTATTTGGAAGGAAAGTGTTCGGCAAAAAGCAGAGGATTATTATGGTAGTATACTGTTATTTGTCTAAAAATAATCCCAATGTCACTTTTTATGGCTAGAAGTCTCTTTTTCCTTATTCTTCATTTTCTATGTTTTCCTCTTCCTATTCATTACATCTTCTAATAAATCAATAGAAAAGTTCATGGGGATGGAATAAATTCAAGTTTCAAAATAGCAAAACATTTACATGAATCTTTATAGTTAAAGACATTAGAGAGACTTTTATTAAGGATTCAACACATTGAGATGGTGAGGGAATATACACATTTCTGGAAGAATATTTCAAAAAGATATTTTTTGTTACATTAGAAGGCACTATATTCATCTAGACCTTGCATCACATTTACCGAAGTTCCAGAAGCAAACTAAGAGGTAAAGCAGCTTCTTGAGACCACACTGATATAGGGCAGCAAGGAGCAGTAAAAGCAGACAAAGACATTGTACAAATAGTTTACCAGTCACTGTCTGAGTCCTTCACCCATGCACACAATTGCAAGACTACTCAGGTTCAGAGAACAACAACTATGGGATTTATTTAACAAACCAAGGAAAAACAAAGAGTTGCTGAGGCCAAAAATGGCTGTTTACCTCACCTGAAGCAGTGTCCATTGTTTTCAAGTCCTAAACAAAAAGCATCTAAGATGGTGTCTTCCTGCCACTGCGGACCTAGAGCACATGACAACCAGACTATAGACCAGGTTTCAACTGATGAAGACACAACAGGAGATGCTCCTGGAGATGCCGAGATGTCCCAACACAGCACCAGACAAGTAACACTCAAAACAGCAGCTGTAGTGGCTGAACAACTGGACAAACGGCCACACTCACACAGCTTAGCGAGGCACCTGCCCCCAGTCTTGTCCTTCTCTGCCAGGTTGTAAGAGCTACAAAACCAGGAACAATTTCAGTCTCTTGGCTACTTGCAAAGGCTCTGAACTTTTCCTCTCTGAGGTTGGCTGCTGGTGGCCTCTCCACATCCTCCTGAGGCCCGCAACAGCCTTCTGCACGATCAGCTCGGTGGAGGCCAAAGTCACTGGCCCCTGGAAATGCTGAATCCCAAATGCTGAATCTTCCAGTGCTGCTTCTGCAGTCTTTATATTTCCTATCAGTTGCCCCACCCCAAAATGCAACACTTGTTAGCATTTTCCCTGGGGCTATCCATCCTCATCTGCAAGCCCCCTCGAGGGTCACCACCTATAACAATCTGCCTTCAGCCACTGGTTACAAAACCACACATGTCATTAGAATGTGAACTTGATCCCAGGGTTGAAATATTCCCCTAAATTCATGACTCTTCAGTTTGCATTTCAGAGGTAAAAAGTGCTTCATAGTGGAGAGTAAGCCCCCAAATATCTTAACATTGCATTACACTAGATCGTTTACCCCTGTAGTAAAACATTTGACTGCCTCCACTAAATGTGCTTTTATTTATTCATAAATTACATATGTATGGAACAGTAAATAAATTCTAACATATATAAAAACAGAGCAAAAATGTTCAAAAGGTAAAATGTTTAAAGGCTGAATGAAGGAAACAATTGCAATACTTTTCAGTGTCTTGCTGCGTGAGGGCTTCGTGTAAATGGGGCATCAGCGAACACCACTGCTCTGCATCAGCTTTGGTCAAGGCTCATCCTGATCACAATGAAAGTTAGCGTCTATTTCAAATAGTTTTCCTGAAAATGTTAAATGTTTCCTGCCCAGTTCTAGGTTTGATGACAACTATGTCTTGGCTCATAATGGGGCTAATAATGAGCCGGTGCTAGGGGGGGACTCTTCTGCCAGGTTCTATGTTTGCCCTTTCTGCACCATAGGTTCATTGCAGGATTAATTTCAAACCAGCATTTTGTAATGGTTGATTTAATTAAAACAAGAGCATATGATACATAAATCTCTTCAATGAGGGCACAAGTAAATGTCATGTACTGTAATACTCTGTAGGAACCAGAAGCGTGAGGACACCTGGATCTGGTTGGTGGATATTCACTTCCTCCCTTGCTTGACATCTGACTGCATCAATCTACATCAAAAACGATTGTTAAGTACAGATCTTTCTCACTTTTTAAATAGATAGACAAGATCTAATATCCTATTTCTAGTGTATATGGAGGGTCTGCATGTTGGAAACATTGTGCTAGGGAAGTTTTCATATATGGTTCTCCTCATTTTAAAAACATATTTATGGTCTTTTGTGTTCTTGGTAAAGCCATATTTTAATTTCCAGATATTTGCAAGAAAATACCAGACTGGAAAAGCTAACAAGAGAGGCGAAAACATAGCCAAGTGCCAGATTTTCCTGGAATCGTGTCTTATTCCTATTCATTCAATAATGGTTTTTCAATGGCATCATTGGTCTAGAATAATTATTATTTATTTTTTAAAAGTTGATAATGTAAGCTTTTCTTCAGTGTATAACTTATAGAACAAATGAAGTCAGTGAAATAATCTTTCAACTAAAAAAAGGGGTAAGGAATAAACTAATAATATAGGCAACAATATGGACCAATTTAAAAAATCAGTAAAAAAAAATGAGCTGCAAAAGAGTGCACAATCTATGATTCCATTCTATGATTCCACAATCTATGGGAAGTTCCAGGACAGGCCAATGAAGCCATCCTGTCAGAGATCGGGTTGGGGGGGCATTGCTACAAGCATGGAGAACTGGGGTTTGACAGGAAAGGTATGTGAGGACTTTCTAGAGTGATAAAGTGTTCCATATCTTGATAGTGAAATGATTAAGTGAGCACATACATTTTTCAGAATTAATTTATCTGTAGAGCTAATATCTAAGAATTCCATTTTATGCAAATTATGTTAAAAACTTTACATGAATCATGGAATAGTTTCTAATGATCAACTTATGGAATCTTATGATGTCTCCTTCAGCAACTGAAAGGATGATGCAAGATATAAAATATTTATAATAGGTAAGAATTGGAAACAACCCAAATGCCCAAAAATAGATGACTGGATCGAGAAGATGTGGTACAGATACACAATGGAATACTACTCAGCAGTCAAAAAAGATAAGCTCATGCCATTTGCAGCAACATGGATGGAATTAGAAGGGATTATGCTCAGTGAAATAAGTCAGAAGGAAAATGAAAAATATCAAATGTTTTCATTTATAGGAAGAATATAAGGGAACCAAATAAGAAGGAAAACAACAACAATAAGAACCACAATAAAACAAAACAAAAGTAAACAGACAACCATAATTCAGAGACATTCTACAGGGGAGTGAAAGGGAGAGAGATCAAAATGTGGGCAGGAAGAGCACAAGGGACTATGGTGATGGTACATGGGTGAATTGGTGGGGGAAATTCTATGGGAACTACACCTGAGAAAAGAAAGCAGACATTGTAAAAATAAATAAATAAATAAATAAATAAATAAATAAATAAATAATAATAAAAATAAAATATATAATATATAAAATAGCATACATTTAGTGTTATGTTTCTAGGAGAACCTAGATATAATCTGAGGACATGGATGGATGGATGGATGGATGGATGGATGGATGGATGGATGGATGGATGGTTAGACAGAAACACAGATAGATAGATAGATAGATAGATAGATAGATAGATAGATAGATAGATAGTTAGTTAGATGTGAAGGGAGATGAGAAAAGCACAGAAATACCTCAGCTACTGTGCCCACTTGTGAGCCAACAAAGGATGAATGCTGTGGAGGAGAGAAAGTGGTGCACACAGTGCTTGGCAGCTCACCCACTGAGGCCCATTTCAGTCTGGCCTAGGATCCTCTGCATCTCCTCTGAGCCTGCTCTGTTCTCTATCCTTCCTTCTCTCCGCTGCATGCTATCCAAGTCATTAGCTGCCACCTGGCAAGTGCCTAACACCTTCTTTCCCTTCCTTCTGCCCCCATCCTGCTCCAGTCTCTTCTTAGGAGCTGAGCTGAGGCCACGTTCTCACCTGGGGAAGAAGCTCAGATGAGGAACAGCTTGGTGGGGGGAGAAAGTCAGGATCAGCGTTACTGACTGGGGGGAAGCCAAGCCCAGAGAAAATATTGTTTTTATCTCCTTTTGTTTTCAGGTTTTTATTTTCATTTTCATTCTCTTTTAGTTCTTGTCACCATGGTCTGAACACCTTTGATAAGAAGTTGAAAAGGTGCTTCTTCAGGAGGATGAGCTAGGGGTTCTGCTCTCTTCTATAGGCTTCAGTGCTCTCTATGAATTTTGTGCTCTCCAAGGAAGAGGTTTTTTGGATTGTGTTCTAATAGGGAGCTGTGTGTTTAGGAAGAACCCTAATGTCAAATCCTACCTCATGGGCCACAGACTTCTTTTAGGCCCAACCTACAGATTTCTGCCAATGACTGAAGTACTGGTCTGTGTCTGGGAGTTGGAATCAGGATTGTAGTTGCGCTACTTCTAGAAAGACCGCCCAAGTCAAACACACTAACAATCCCTGGGATCATTTTGTTTCAGGAGATAGCTCTGGAGAGGGCCATGAATCAGTTTTCTAGACTTATGTGCAGTCAGAAAGAACTGACAGCATAGCCATGGTCATAGTGAATCAAAACAGAAAGAATGGCATATTTCTCTTTTAACTTTTCCTTTTTAAAATACTAAATGTAAGCTTTCATGATCATGTATTTCAAATGAAAATCAAAGTTTAAGGGCCTCCCTGGTGGCGCAGCAGTTAAGTGCTGCTCTGTGGAGCTGTCGGCAGCGTCAACACGAGTTCGATGACCAGCTGGGGAGATTCCCACATGGCGCGGCAGACCTCTCCTGCTTCGCCTGCTGCTCCCCTCAGCAGTGTATTTCTGATCTTCTTGTGTTGCTCCCCACTCTGTCTCTGGTGAACCCTCTTGCTGCCCCACGCCTCTGGCCTGTACCCCAGCTTGTATGCATAAATAAATAAATATTTTAAAAAAAGAAAATCAAAGTTTAAAACGATGTTTATAAAATATGTTCAGTAAGGTCACTAAAGTAATTTTTACTGTAATGTAATTATGTACGATAACATTCACCTATTTTAAGAGCATCCATTGATGAGTTTCACATAAGCATACTGAGATTTAACCACCAGCACAATCTTGATTTATATGATCTGAAAAATTGTCCTCATGTTCCTCTCTGTAGTCAATTATTTTCTACCCACACATTAGTCCTTGCCATCTCATATCTGCTTTCTGGCACTATAGTTTGCCTTTCCTGATATTTCATATAAATGGCAGTATGCAGTCTTTTGTATCTGGCATCTTTCATGTAGCATAAATCTTTTGCGATTCATCCATGTTGCTGATTAAAATAACTTTAGGGTTGTATATAACTTTGGCTCTGGTTTCAAGGACAATATGACAGCCACATTATTTGTAGTTTGGTTTGATGACACAGATTATCAACAAAGTTCAAAGTGCCTCCAGTCCCTGGAAAACAGACTTGTTTTGTCCATTTCCCCCCATCTCATTCATTGCTTTTTCTCTTCACAGGGAGTGAAAGAGAGGAAGGGCGTGAGTGAGGGCCACTTGTCTTTTGGTCTAACATCTCTGGCAAGGCAGTGCTCTGCTTCCTTTGAATCTAGGCATGGCTGTATGACCCTTAGGCAAAGGAAATGTGAATGGAGGATACCTATGCTGCTTCCAGAGAGAAGCTTTGTGAACTCTTGTCCCCTGTTCCTGCTTTAGTGACTACAGAAGCATGTGTGAAGGGATATCTTGGGTCCGTGAATGACTATGATCAACAGTGATCTCTGCCAACCATGTTTGGACCTGAAGCAGTAGATAACAAACTTTAGCCATTGAGTAGTTTAAGTTGATGTCCCTAAACACATGAGCATATTAGTAAGTCCTGATCAGAAGGGGAAGAGAAGACCTGGCTTTATGAAAGACAGACACAATTTTTGAGCGCCCTCTTTCTGTCAGAGGATTTTTACTCTCTAGAAACATGGCACTTGATTTTAACTGTGAGAATCCTTAATTCTACAAAGGATTTAGGAGAATCCTCTCCTCTGAACCCCCAACCCAATCTCCGCATCACCTCCTAAGTGGATCAGTTTCTCATGACCCTGTAAAATCATCTCCCGAAGGCACTTCTTGTGCCACCACGTGCTTTGGTTTGTGCCGAACTAAACAGAAGGTTGCCCAGACACCAGCTCAGGGACAGCCCATTCGCTGGAGCAGCCACACCTGGATATTGGAATCAGTGACTACATGATGTCTTCCAATAAATCAGGGAGTAAAAGTAGTATATGACTACACACTTGTACCCCACCTCCTCCCAACCCCTGATACATGCAAAACTCAAGATGAGTTCTCCCCTAACATTACTAGCCAGCTCTTGAAAAGTGAAATATCTTTGTTTTAAGGTTGTGGGTGCCAGAGTTTGAAGTGCTAAAAAGGAGCCCTGCCAAAAAGGAGTGTGCTTTCTGAGCTAGGTCTTTCTGCCCACATACCTGAAGGGGAACAGTTGCTGGTTGGCTTTAGGTAAAACAGAGAATAGCCTTCCGGTCCTATTCATCCTTACAGTGTTATTCTAGGTAATTGTTCATAGGTTTCTATCCCTTTGTCTCTATGGCGAGTTTTGGGGTATAGCATATCTAGGTGTACCAGGGATTCTCTACAACTGGTTGACTCAGCTTAGTCAGCTATGCCTTAAAAGCAGCCAAATCAGCATCTCCTCCCAACCCCATGCAGAGATTTCCTGATAAATTAACCCTTGTTTTAACACACTACTTGTTATTATTGATGGCAATAAAATTGTCCTCAGGGTTTGCCTAACTTAATGCCAGTGAAGATATTGGACACATATCAGCCAGGCCCTGTCTCACTTATAAAATGGATTAAATGTTTCTTTTTAAAAAGATGATTATAGAAAGTAGTCCAGAAGCAACTAGCCATGATGATAGGGTTTCTTGAAAGTTCTCGTGGGGGGGGGTATGTGTGTAAGAGAGAGTAAATAGCAAGGAGAAAAATTGAAACTTAGGGGTAATATACTAGCACAGAGAATTTGTGATGGATCTAGAAAGGAAAAGATTAGGAAGAGAAATTGTCCTCCCCAAATTCATTGTGTACCCCAAATCTGTTGATCATTCAATTCTTACCTAAGATTTAGAGATTTTCAGAAATCCAACTTGCTGCTCCAAGTGCGCAACTTGCCATGACCCAGTTCCATGTTTTTTCCAACTCCAGGCTCTTCCAAAAACACAGTGCCTTTGCTCCCCGTGGATTTTCCCCATTTCACTAGCCACTCAGCCCCCTCCAAAAGAAAGGAAGGAGGCAGGCAAGAACTGTGCCTAAATGCACCTGGTCCAGGTTCATTTCACTGCCCAGCTAAAAAGTTCTCCTTGCCTATGGGAAACTTATCAATCACAAATCAAATCATGAGGATTAGTAAGTGGAGTGCTGGGAGAGATTTGGTACCATATTTCTACATTTCAACCTTCAACTTTTTTTATTATTTAATTTATATCCTTTACATTATTGTGTATCACCCTGTAGGTTTCCCATCACCAATTCACCCGTGAACCATCACCATAGTTCTTTGTGCTTTTTCTCCCTCTTATTTTGGTCTCTCTTCCTCCCCCTCCCCTGTAGAATGTCTCTTATTTGTGGTTGTCTGCTAGTTTTTGCTTTTGTTATGTTTTGTGTGCTATTTTCTCTTTCTGATTTCTCATTTGGCTCTCTTATAATCCTCTATAAGTGATACCATTTGATATTTTTCTTTTTCCTTTCCACTGAGCATGATCCCTTCTAGCTCCATCCATGTTGTTGAGAATTGCATTAGTTTATCTTTTTTGATACCACATTTTCCTGATCAAGTCATCAATTTTGGGGCATTTGGGTTGTTTCCATGTTTTAGCTATTGTAAATAATGTTGCAATAAACATAGGTGTGCATGTGACTTTTTGGATTACTGCTTCTGTGTCCTTTGGGTATATTCCTAGGAGTGGAAGAGGAATTACCTTTTAGTTCAAATTTTACTGTCATGATTAAGTGATAATCAGAACCCAGGGGTAAATTTAAACCCCAACATACAAAATTTAGAATAGGCTTAGTCATCAATTTTAGGACATGTAATTCAATAATTTGCTAAATTCATACTTGGGTCACTTGAAATAATTCTTCAAAGGGAGTCTTTCCCCATTTGATTAAAATTCCTGACTTTTACCATTAACATGTTTTTCTATACATGGTAAAAACACCCTAGAAGGGCTGATCCTGGGGGAAAAATCTACATGACCTGCAAACAAGGCAGCATCATTAACCTTATAAAATTGTTGGCAGTGAACTTATAAAACAAGTCCTCCCACTGTGCATTGCTGTAAAACTGCTTTCCTTTTGTTTAGAGTAGTACCAATATCAATGTGCATTTTGTAATTGAAGCACTTAGACTGTACATGATTATGCTAACGATATTTAAAGCCAAGCGCACACAGTAACTTGTAATTTCTATGGATAATTTAAAAAGAAACCACAAGGTCAAACATGACTTTTAGACATAAGAGCATTTAAAAAACAGAGCTATAAAGGAAGTTACTTGATTCACATAAGTAATCTTGCCTTCGCCAACTCTACACATGCCATGAGTTACCTATTTATAGGGAGAAAGTAACCATAACTGTGTGAGATTCTGCTTTAGGTCAATTATCGATGACTGTTCAGTTGGATACTTTCATTTTTATTTGAATCATTGTTATAGTAGTGACAAAAAGTTTGGTAAAAGTAAGAAATTAGTTTAAGTAAACCATCTTTAATGGAGATGGTATTATTCTCTTCATCTAAAGATTGTAAAACAGGGCCTCCCCGGTGGCGCAGCGGTTAAGCGCTGCGCTGTGGAGCTGTCGGCAGAGGTGACGCGAGTTCAACGCCCGGCCGGGGAGAATCCCACATGGCACAGCAGACCTCTCCTGCCTCGCCCACTGCTCTCCTCAGCAGTGTATTTCTGATCTGCCTGTTCTGCTACCCACTCTGTCTCTGGTGAACCCTCTCGCCGCCCCATGCCTCTGGCCTGTGCCCCAGCTTGTATGTATAAATAAAAAATAAATCTTTAAAAAAAAAAGATAAAGATTGTAAAACAACTTTACAATGTGCTTTTGCACCTAATGTTTTGGTATTAGTTTTCACCAATTTTCCAGATCATTTTTATTATGAAAAAGTTATTAAATTTGTAACTATTTCTCATTTTAGTGCAGTTCATTTTCAAGGTGTAGATTCTGACTGATGCATAATGCGTCAGTCATTTTTAAAAAGTTACATAGCACAGATTTTTAGTCTCTTTTGGAAACTCTCCAAACCATCTCCTGCCACATCTCACAGCTCCTCACCCCATGTACATAAAGCCACTGCTTTCCAAATTGTATCAGTCTTTGAAAAATCAATTATTTGGTAATTAAATTCTAATTGAACCCAAATAAGTTGTCTAAGTTTTGAATTTTTCCATTGCCCAGATAGTGTTCAGTAAGTCACGAATTAAAGGCAGACTAATGATGAATTGAGGAGCTGGGAAATGTTTGAGTGTTTGAGTTTATCTCTAAGTTTTTAATCCTCTGTTTTAACAATTCTCCATGAGAGGATCACTTTTTGAAGCTAGGGCCCTAGCTTTTCATTGTTTTAGCTCCACATAGAAGCACAGAGTCTTGACCAGTTAATAGCTCAGATTTGTATCAGGTAATTAACATGCATACATATTTCTCATCTTGCAGCTCCAAGATTTTCTTTCTCACAAGTCAGCCCAAGATATTATCATATTTTCTGTTGGGCTGTTGAGATGGGAATTCAAAGAAAAATAAAACATCAATTTTTTCCCTGCAATTACCGTAATAAGGTTTTGCATGAAGTCCTGGAAACTATCAAAGATGAAAAAGATTTGGTGCTTAGGGTCAGTTACCCTGAAGGTAGTGAGTGGTGTTGACCTGCAATAGCCACTGGGTGTAGTTTGGCCTTCACAGAGGGTCCCGTTAGGCCCCTTAGCCACAGGAAGACCTCCGGGGACCAGATACTGTCAAATTTCAGGAAGACTTGAGCATCAAACTTCAGATGGTCTGAGACAAAAATGAAGCTGAAAAACGGAGGTACCAGAACGTGTTTTGCAGTTCTTTTGCATTTCCCCCTCCATCCCAGGCCTCAGTGTCCCTCTCTTCCCTGACACCTTAATGTGCTCTGATCTTCTGTCCATGTATGTTGGATGCAGTGGTAGAAGTGAGGGATGAAGGACTGAGGTGGCCACTTCCGGTAAGCGCTGACAAGGAGAGGCTGGTGGTTCTGTGGTTCTCAGAGTGGCCTGTGGTTCTCAGTCATGGAACTCCAGGCAAAGATTCAAGACCAGAGCAAACTCCCCTTGTACTATGTGTTTCATCTTGTATAAATATTTCCATAACATTGTGAAGAATGGACTAGAAAAAGATGAGGCTGGAGATAGGGATTGAAGGTAGCAATGCAGATGAGAAATGAATGGGGTCTGAGGTGAAGTAGTGGGAAAGGGACCAGAGAAGAGGAGACAGATCTGTGGCCTATTCCTTCAGTTTCTAGCCTGGGTGAGCGATTATGTGGTTCACAAAGACATACCAGGGAAAAGAAGGCCAGGTTTTGAGGAAAAACCTGGACAAAACTGGTGCTTTGCCTTGACCCTGCTGACTGATATCTCTGGGAGAATGTGCAGGATGATGCTCAAGAGCGTTATGACATGGGACTAAGGTGGAGTGGGGACACCCAGGGGCAGTGTATAACATGAGAAGGTGGGGGGGTCCAGCCAAGTCCCAAGAAGCATATGCATTGAAGGGTTGGGTGGGTGTGCATGGGAAACTGGAAATGGGACATAGAAAGTTCTCCGGAGGATGCTGAAAAATGGAAGTGTCCCACTCCTGGACCCTTTAGTAAAAATGGCACCAAGCACACCAACATATGCTGCTGATATTCCTTTCCTTGTCCTGTTTTCCTCTTCATCTGCTCTCTAAAGGGGACTTTCTCCTTGATGAGCTCATTTATAAAACCTCGAAATGAAAGACGTCATTACTTTGTTCTGGGGCTTTAATTGTTTTCCTAAGCCACAGGCTCCTTAACAAAGGCCTCCAAGACCATGGGCAGCTAACCGGAGGAAGGCTGTTCCATCCTCAGCCTGCTGTTGGCAGCCCTGCTGTGCACAGGACCCCACAGTTCTGCCAGGCTTCTCTGCCATCTCCCCCTCACACTTTGCAGCTGCCCCTTCATTGTGCGTGCTTGTGTTTTCTCTTCCTCTGCATCCTAAACACACAGCTGTTCTGAAAGATTGTGCCTCTGGTGTCCCTCAGGTTTCACAAGCAGATGACATTGAATGAACCTAGTCAAATCTTCTCATTGCTGGGAAATCGCTCAATGTCACTGGCCAAAGTCAAAGCCCATCCCCAGCTATGACAAGCGGTGCTTTGTTGTGGGGTTTCTAACGCTCCTCTCTGGAGAGGATTACTGCAATGCCAGTCTAAACCTTCAAATAGAAAGACAATACAAAAGTCACTGATGATTTTTCATTTGGTGGGGTAGAGAAATGAAGCGTAGTATCCTAAGAATGACAAAAAGAAAGAAGATGTTTCTCAAACTCAATCAAATCATGAAGGAAGCAAGAATCCGATATGTAAGTCTAGTGTATTTATAAAAGCGTTGGTGGAGTGACCCACCTATTTTCAGTAGTTGTATACTTTGCTGCTTAAAATAAAATGAATATTTCCCCTTTTCCTGCATGCTAGCCTTCCCCAAACCAGAGTGTATGTCAAAACTCACATCTGTTTTTATTTTCTAGTTCTTTTGATGTAGCATGCCAGTTTGCAACACCCACATCATGCCAGGGTAACCACGCGATCATGTGGGCAAGCTTTTGGTTCCACACCCTGGGTAGCTTTTCTAGAGTTGGGGAGGAGACTGATGGGGATGCCAGAGAGAATACTAGCAGCTTTGGATTTTCGGGGTCCTCTAGTGAGCTGCAGGCTGGTGACTTCTCTTTCTCCAGTCTCCACTACAGTTCCCTGGCTTTGGCGGGGAATAACTTTTTTCTTTCCAATGAAGCATGTGAAAAAATAATGCAAATGTGTGTTTACATGAGCATGTACATAGGTTATTTATCTGTATTGAAAGTATCATTGTTCTATATCCTAGCTAGTATTTTGGAATTACGGGATCTCCCCCTTCAGGTGTGGTCACTGTAGCCCACGCACCACAAAAGTACCCAGAGTCCCCCACCAAAGTCCATTGTGCTCTCTCTCCCCAACCTACTCTTGCTCCTCCTCCTCCCTGTCCCAAACCCCAGCTCTATGATCAGCTTTCAAGGATTGGTTTTAAAGTTTGTCTTTATTTGACCCTTTGTTTGGTTTATCTGTATTCCACATATAAGTGACACTATCTGGTATTTGTCTTTCTCCTTCTGACTTATTTCATTAGTATGATCCCTTCTAACTCTCTTCATGTTACTGCAAATGGCATGAGTACCTTTTTTAGTCACTGGGTGGTATCCCATCGGGTCTATGTTCCACATCTTCTTGATCCATTCATCCTTTTTGGGGGGCACTTAGGTTCTATAGCTTGGCTATTGTAAATAGTGCATGTAAATTCTTAACATTTCCCTCAAGATAGGAGCCTGTCCTACTTTAAGGAATATACACATAATTCAGGTAGTGTGAGAAAAAACTCACAATTTATGATGATAAAGAAAATTGAGTAGTTAGAATTCTTCTACCCAAGCCTGGGCTATTCTATTTTCAATAACACTGCATGTGAGAGAACAACGGTCTGACTCATAATGAACTGCACCAAACTCTGCGTGATTCCTCTTCAAGCTCTCTGCTTTCATGAAGAGAATACTTAGCTCCTCTGCTCTCCATCACAATTCTGTTCTTCTGCAAACATAGACTCAGTAAGGAAGCCACTAGTCTGAGCCCCAACAATAGAGCACCATATGGTTAGTGCAACTAACCAGTTAGTCTGTACCCTTAGTCCAAATTTATTAACTTTCCGATCTTTTCAAGAGCTCTCGATCTGCTAAAAGACATCACACACCTGTTGACCAACACACACCTAATCATTACATTCAGACTTTTCCCCAGAGTTACATTTGCCTAAGGAAACTACTTAAGTAGCTTTTCCCTGAACAACGACATAGTGGGTCTCAAAGTGATATTGAGATTCCACCTATTAGAAGGCATAAAACTGCTTAAAACTTCCACATGGATATTATGTTTGATCAGTTCAGCCTACAGCATAAGAAAACTTCTCCTTTGTGAGCAAAGAAAATGCAGTGGAACAAGGACAGTCTATTCAATAAATGTACATTCTGGGAAATGCTGGGAAAACTGGACAGCCACATGCAAAAAAATGAAGCTAGACTGTTGCCTCACACCCTGCACAAAAGTCAACTCAAAATGGATAAAAGACCTGGATGTAAGACCTGAAACCATAAAATGTATAGAAGAAAATATGGCAAAACTCTACATGACATGCATCTCAGCAAAATCTTGAAAGACACATCCCTCAAAGCGAAGGAAGTGAAAGACAAGATAAACAGATGGGATTACATCAAAATAAAAAGCTTCTGTACAGCAAAAAAGACATTAACCAAAACTAACAGACACCCTACCAACTGGGAAAAGATCTTTGTACACAATACATCTGATAAAGGACTGATAACAAAAATTTACAAAGAACTCACACAACTCAACAAAAAAAAAAAGCCAATAACCCAATCAAAAAATGGGCAGAAGAGCTCAAAAGGCACTTCTCCAAAGAAGAAAAGCAAATGGCCAACAGATACATGAAAAAATGCTTAACATCACTTATAAGCAAGGACATGCAAATCAAAACCACTGTGAGATACCACCTCACACCTGCGAGGAGGGCACACATTAAAAATACAGGCAACAGCAAATGCTGGAAAGGATGTGGAGAAAAAGGAACTCTTCTACACTGCTGGTGGGAATGTGAACTGGTCCAACCACTATGGAAAGCTGTATGGCGATTCCTCAAACTGCTAAACATGGAGCTTCCATACGACCCAGCAATCCCACTTTTGGGAATTTACCCAAAGGACACAAAAACACTAATCCGAAAGGATACATGCACC